>CAUYLG010035396.1:0-64324 GCA_963573385.1 Cacajao melanocephalus
CACGCAGATCCTGGATTACGCGAGTCATACGAGAACAGCGAGCGACTGGATTTGTGATGTGCTCTATTCTGACTCCCCTCCAGGCTCAGTCCTCCCCTCCAAGCTCACTCCCCTCCAGGCTCACTCCTCCCCTCCAGGCTCACTCCTCCCCTCCAGGCTCAGTCCTCCCCTCCAGGCTCAGTCCTCCCCTCCAGGCTCACTCTCCTCCAGGCTCAGTCCCCTCCAGTCTCACTCCTCCCCTCCATGCTCACTCCCCTCCAGTCTCACTCCTTCCCTCCAGGCTCACTCCCCTGGCTGTCGACAGCTTCACTTTCTCTACCACATGGGCCTTTCCATAGGTCAGCTCACAACATGGTGGCTGGTTTTTCCTCAGAGCCAGTAAGAAAAAGACCAAGAGAGCAGAAACAAGAAGAAACCTATAACCAAATATCACAACGGACAGTTATACCTTGACCATATTCTATTGGCTAGAAGGAGCTCACTTATGATTGCTTATACATGGCCCATACACTTGGGGAAGGGATTATACAAGGGCATGACTGCCAGGAGACAGGGTGACTGGGGCCACCTCAGACAGCATGTTCTGTTGACCACACAGGCCACACACATGGTTCCTTGCGGGAGAGGATTAAACAGGGCATGAATACAGTAGGTGAGGATCGCTGAGGCCAATGCGAAGGTTGGTTCCCACAAAACTGTTTTCCAGTGTTCCCCGGGGAAATTAAGCAACTGTTGATAATTCACCCTTTAATGTCTGCCTTTCCTTTCCAGATTCACTTGTCTTCTTCCCTGGTCTTTTCTGGCAGCATCTCCCAAATAAACCACTTGCATATGGATCCTCATCTCGAGGCCCACCTCTAGGAAAACATAGAGTAAAACGTTAAACTAGACTTATACAAAAATGTGTGGAACTAGGACACAAAATTCATTTCCTACCCTGGAACACGGCAAAAATGTGAAAGCCATTGTAGTGAACACTGCAGAATTTCAGAACAAGAGTGATTTTACTTAACCTGATGAAGTCTAGGAAGACTAGGTCTTAAAGGACATTTGGATATAGGAAAAATCAGAAAGTACATCGTATATCCAAAAGTAACAATGTTCAAAGCTGGGGCTATTAGTTCATGAGTGAATTCTCTGCTGTCTTTTGGAATTACATCTTTATTTCTACCTGCTCATCACTTTATTCAAACTAGCAAAGGCCCTGTGTCAAGATGCCCATACTCACTCTGCCTGAGCTGCAGCCAAGCCTGATGCCCGGTAAGTATTCTACACTTTCATGAGGCCAAACTGCTCTGTGACAAAATGGTAGAGATGAAATGCAAAAAAGTTCATAGCACTGGGGAGGGCTTTGGGATCCCAGGAGTAAGCAAAAGTTGCTTGAAACAATGGCACAGTTTTCAAAACTCACTTTGAGACTCACTTTAGATAGGCAGGTACCAAATGACTCTTGACCTCTAAGCACCCAAAAAATGCCCAGAAGAAATCAGGGCCTTCCAATGCACTCAATCATGGGTCTATCAAGGGCTGGCTAGAGAAGCTTAAATCCAAATTCATTACTCAGAAATCTCTAGTTCAGAAGTTGGGCCACAGACACGCTCATCAGCATGCAACGGCAGTGCCATTCCCACAGAGAGAAGAAAAGAAGCCAGGATAATGAGGACAGTAGATAAAAGGGAGACCACGGAGGAGGATCTTAATTGCATCTTAATTGAGTCACATACTTTCTTCTGCATGCAGATCCTGGCCCTGAAGTCAAAAAGAGAGTGGCCTCTCCGCAGGGGTGCTTCCGATGCCCCAGCCACGGCTGGCGCCCAAGGTCAATATACTGTGGCAATCTCCTAAAAAACAAAGTGTATCAGTTAACTGTTGCTGCAATAATGCTATATAAGAAGCCACCCCAAATCTTCGTGATAATCATGCACTTTCGTTCATGCATCCACAGATCTGTGGGCCTGTGTATCTACAGGTCAGCTGGAGGCTACCTGATGAGACTGGGTTTGGCTGGGTGGCTCTGCCTCAAGCTGTGGATGTAACTGGTCTTGGCTCTCACTGAGGTTTGGCTCATATCTACTCCACATGTATCCACTCCAAGGACCAGACGAAGGGGGATACTGCTACCCAGGGGTTCCTCTCTGAGGCACAGAGAAAAAGCAGGCACATCCGAGGCCTCTTACGCCCTAGGCTTGGAAGTGGCACATCCTCACTTCTGCCCATGTATCATTGGTCAAAGTCAAGGGGTGGGGAACTACCCACCGAGAGGCCACGGCAAGGGTGAGGAGGTAGGACGGGGTCAAAGATTTGGGGCCAGCAGTCCCATGGACCAAAGCCTGGGTCTCACCTCCCAACCCAAACCAAAGCTATGCTGATAGGGACTCTGGAGTTCCCATCTATTTGTTAGATTTCTGATAAGTGGGCAGGACGGAGGTGAGAATGACACCTTGTGACCTCATCTGGCCACCACAAAAACTGTAGGACAGTGATGAGGCCCACTGCCCACTTCTTCCACACTGCAGAACCGGTCGATGCAGACCATTGCACTCAGGAGCCTGCACGGTCAGACTCACTCAGTACTGTTGTCTGAAGATGTGTGTCATGTCCTCGGATGCTGGAAGGCGAGGGAAATTGCAGGTTATGTGGTCATTCCCAGGGAAAGACGAACAGGCCTTTCTTCAAAGATATGTGTGATACTCTACAATTAAGGGTGTTCCGTAGCCATCAGTTTCTGCTACATTAGCTTTGGCCTATGTGGTTGACTGGCAAGGTGACTTTTGAAAAGGGAAAAATTCCTATTTCTAAAAGTGAAGTTAATAAATAAATAAATAAATAAATAAGCATTTTGACTTGGGTTGACAAAAAAAAAAAAAACTATCCCAGTCTGGATCAACCTGCATAGCTTAGAGTCAATCATGACAAAAGTGCTTTCCTAGGCCCTATAAAGCATTGTCTGGGTATGTACAGGGTCACAGCACACAGACTGCAGTGTCCCCTGCACTAGGGGACCCACCCAGGGAGCAAGTGGGGGCTAAATTCCAGGCTGTACTCTCCTTGCCAAGCCAAGCACCCAGACTAGGGACTGTGTTATTCTAAAGGAAAGGGCACTTTTAATAATCAACCTGCCACAAGGAGCATCTTTTGGTAATTCACAGAAAGATTACTCACCACCAACGGTAATTTATCTCCTTAACAGTCAGATGTTTGGCTGTCCCAGGCTACCCAGAGGCTGCCCAGACCATGGGACTTGGCATGGTGTGGTAAGTTGGATTACCTTTCCAACTCTTCCCTGACCCCATGGCATCCTTTGCCACATGACTCTGCAGTGCCCCATGTGACTCTCCAGTGTCTAAAAGCAGCAGAGTGTACATCCTCAGACCACCGACACTGCATTAGTTGTGTGACTTGCTTTGCCCAGTGGAATGTCAATGAATATGAAGCAGGCAGAGGCTTTGTTTTTTTTTTTATTTCAATAGGTTTTTGGGGAACAGGTGGTGTTTGACATGAACAAGTTCTTTAGCGGTGATCTCTGAGATTGTGGTGCACCCATCACTCAAGCAGTGTGTACACTACACTAAGTGTGAAGTCTTTTATCCCTCACATCCCTCCCACCTCTTCCTCCAAGTCCCCAACGTCCATTGTAACATTCTTATGCCTTTGCATCCTCATAGCTCAGCTCCCACTTATAAGTGAGAACACATGATGTTTGGTTTTCCATTCCTGAGTTACTTCACTTAGAATAATGGTCTCCAGTTCCATCCAGGTTTCTGCAAATGCCATTATTTTGTTCCTTTTTATGGCTGAGTAGTATTACATTACATATATATATATATATATATATATATATATATATATATGTCACAATTTCTTTATCCACTGATTGATTGATGGATATATGGATATTTGGGCTGGTTCCATATTTTTGCAATTGCAAAGTGTGCTGCTGTAAACATGCAGGTGCAGGTATGTTTCTGTATAATATATCTTTTCCTCTGGGTAGATACCTAGGAATGGGATTGCTGGATCAAATGGTAGGTCTACTTTTAGTTCTTTAAGGAATTTCCACGCTATTTTCCATAGTGGTTGTACTAGTTTACATTCCCACCAACAGTGTAAAAATGTTCCCTTTTCACCACATCCATGCCAACATTTATTATTTTTTTATTATGGCCATTCTTGCAGGAGTGAGGTGGTATCACATTGCGGTTTTGATTTGCATTTCCCTGATCATTAGTGATGTCGAGCATTTTATATATGTTTGTTGGCCATTTCTATATCTTCTTTTGAGAACTGTCTATTCATGTCAAGGTTTGCTCTTGTTGATTTGTTTGTGTTCCTTGTAGATTCTGGATATTAGTCCTTTGTCAGACGTATATTGCAAAGATTTTCTTCCACTCTGGGGGTTGTCTGTTGACTGCTAATTGTCTCTTTTGCTGTGCAGAAGCTTTCTAGTTTAATTAAATTTCATCTATTTATCTTCATTTTTGTTGCATTTGCTTTTGGGTTCTTGGTCATAAAGTCTTTGCCTAAGTCAGTGTTTAGAAGGGTTTTTCCCAATGTTATCTTCCAGAATTTTTATGGTTTCAGGTCTTAGATTTAAGGCTTTGATCCATCTTGAGATCATTTTGTATAAGATGAGAGATGAAGATCCAGTTTCATTCTCCTCCACGTGACTTGCCAATTATTCCAGCATAGGAATAGGGTGTTCTCTCCCCACTTTGTTTTTGTTTACTTTGTTGAAGATCAGTTGGCTGTAAGTATTTGGCTTTATTTCTGGGTTCTCTATTCTGTTCCATTGGTCTACATGTCTATTTCTTTACCAGTACCATGCTGTTTTGATGACTATGGCCTTATAGTATAGTTTGAAATCAGGTAATGTGATGTTTCCAGATTTGTTCTTTTTGCTTAGTGTTGCTTTGGCTATGTGGGCTCTTTTTTGGTTCCATATGAATTTTAGGATTTTTTCTAATCCTGTGAATAATTATGGTGGTATTTAGATAGGAATTACATTGAATTTGTAGATTGCTTTTGGTAGTCTGGCCATTTTCACAATATTGACTCTACCAATCCATGCACATGGGATGTGTTTCCATTTGTTTGTGTCATCTATGATTTCCTTCAGCAATGTCTTGTAGTTTTCCTTGTAGGGGTCTTTTACCTACTTGATTAGGTATATTTCTAAGTCATTTATTTATTTGTTTGTTTGTTTGCTTATTTGTAGCTATTGTAAAGGGGGTTGAGTTCCTGATTTGATTCTCAGTTTGATCACTGTTGGTATATAGCAGAGCTACTGATTTGTGTACATTAATTTTGTATCCTGAAACTTTGCTGAATTGATTGATCAGTTCTAGGAGCTTTTAGGAGGAGTCTTTAGGGTTTTTTAGATATATGAACATATCATCAGCAAACATAATTTGACTTCTTCTTCACGGATTTGGATGCCCTTTATTTATTTCTCTTGTCTGATTGTTCTGGCTAGAACTCCCAGTACTATGTTGGATAGAAGAGGTGAAAGTGGGCATCCTTGTCTTGTTCCAGTTCTCAGGGGGAGTGCTTTCAACTTTTCCCTGTTCAGTGTAATGTTGGTTATGCATTTGTCATAGATGGCTTTTATTACCTTGAGGCATGTCCCTTCTATGCCGATTTTGCTCAATGTTTTAATCATAAAAGGATGCCAGATTTTGTCAAATGCATTTTCTATGTCTATTGAGATGATCATTTGATTTTTGTTTTTATTTCTGTTTATGTGAGGTATCACATTTATCGACTTGCATATGTGTTTTTCCTGTTTTTGTTTTTTTGACAGAGCCTCGCTCTGTCACCAAGGCTGGAGTGCAATGGTGCAATCTTGGCTCACTGCAACCTCCACCTCCAAGGTTCAAGCAATTCTCCTGCCTCAGCCTCTCAAGTAGCTGGGATTACAGACACCCACCATCATACCCAGCTAATTGTTTTGTATTTTTAGTAGAGATGGGGTTTCACCATGTTGGCCAGGCTAGTCTTGAACTCCTGACCTCAGGTGATCCACGCAAATCAGCCTCTCAAAGTGCTGGAATTACAGGCATGAGCCACCATGCCCAGCCTGACTTGCATATTTTAAACCATCCCTGCATCCCTGGTATGAAACCCATTTGACCATGGTGGATTCTCTTTTTGACATGCTGTTGGGTTCAGTTAGCTAGTATTTTGTTAAGGATTTTTACATCTATGTTCATCGGGAATATTTGTCTGTAGTTTTCTTTTTTTGTTATGTCCTTTCCTGGTTTTGGTATTAGGGTGATACCAGCCTCACAGAATGATTCAGGGAGGATTCCCTCTTTCTCTCTCTCGTAGAATAGTGTCAATAGGATAGGTACCAATTCTTTGAATGTCAGATAGAATTCAGCTGTGAATCTGTCTGGTCCTGGACTTTTTTTGTTGGCAATTTTTTTTATTACCATTTCAAGTTTTTATTTCTTCCTGCTTTAATATAGGAAGTTTGTATATTTCCAGGAATTTATCCATCTCCTCTAGGTTTTCTAGTTTATGCATGTAAAGGTGTTCACTGTAGCCCTGAATAATCTTTTGTATTTCTGTGGTACTAGTTGTAATACCTCCCATTTCTTTTCTAATCAAACTTATTTGAATCGTCTCTCTCCTTTCTTGCTTAATCTCACTAATGGTCTACCAATTTTGTTTACCTTTTCAAAGAACCAGCTTTGTGTTTCATTTATCTTTTGTATTTTTTTAATTTCATTTAGTTCTGCTCTGACCTTCCTTATTTCTTTTCTTCTGTTAGGCTTGGGTTTCATTTGTTCTCATTTCTCTAGTTCCTTGAAGTGTGACCTTAGATTGCCTATTTGTGCTCTTTCAGACTTTCTGATATAGGCATTTAAGGCTATGAACTTTCCTCTTAGCACCACCTGTGCTGTATCCAGAGGTTTTGTTAACTATTATCGTTCAGTTCAAAGAAATTTCTTAATTTCCATCTTAATTTCATTGTGGACCCAATGATCATTCAGAAGCAGGTTATTTAATTTCCATGTATTTGCATGGTTTTCAGGGTTCCTTTTGGGGTTGATTTCCAATTTTTTCCCACTGTGGTCTGAGAGAGTACTTGATATAATTTCAATTTTCTTAAATTTATTGAAAACTGTTTTGTGGCCTATTAAGTGGCATATCTTGGAGAATGTTCCATATCCTGATGAATAAAATATCTATTCTTCAGTTGTCGGGTAAAATGTTCTGTAAATATCTGTTAAGTCCATTTGTTGTAAGGCATAGTTTAAATCCATTGTTTCTTTGTGACTTTCTGTCTTGATGACAGGTCTACTGCTGTCAGTAGAGTACTGAAGTCTCCCACTATTACTGTGTTGCCCTCTGTCTCATTTCTTAGGTCTAACAATTGTTTTATAAATTTGGGAGCTCCAGGATTAAATGCATACATATTTAGGATTGTGATATTTTCCTGCTGGGCAAATACTTTTATCATTATATAATGTCCCTCTTTGTCTTTTTTAACTGCTCTTGCTTTAAAGTTAGTTTTGTCTGACATAAAAATAGCTACACCTGCTCACTTTTGGTGTTCATTTGCATAGAATATCCTTTTCCACCCTTTTACCTTAAGTTTATGTGTGTTCTTATGTGTTAGGTGAGTCTCTTGCAGACAGCAGACACTTGGTTGGTGAATTCTTATCCATTCTGACATTCTATACCTTTTAAGTGGAGCACTTCAGCCATTTACATTCAATATTAGTAATGAGATGTGAGGCACTATTCTATTCATTATGCTATTTGTTGCCTGAATACCTTGGTTTGTGTGTGTGTGTGTGTGTGTGTGTGTGTTTTACAGGTCCTGTGAGAGTTCTGCTTTAAGAAGGTTCTATTTTGGTGTATTTAGAGGATTCGTTTCAAGATTTAGAGCTCCTTTTAGTAGTTCCTGTAGTGCTGGCTTGGTAGTGGCTAACTCTTTCAGTATTTGTTCATTTGAAAAAGACTGCATTGTCCCTTCATTTATGAAGCTTAGTTTTACTGGTACTAAATTCTTGGCTGATAATTATTTTGTTTAAGGAGGCTAAAGCTATAGCCCCGCTCCCTTCTAGCTTATGGGGTTTCTGCTAAGAAATCTGTTAATCTGATAGGTTTTTCTTTATAGGTTACCTAGTGCTTTTGCCTCACAGCTCTTAAGATTCTTTCCTTCATCTTGACTTTAGAAACCTGATGAGTATGTGTCTAGGTGATAATCTTTTTGCAATAAATTTCCCAGGTGTTCTTTGAGCTTCTTGTATTCGGATGTCTAGATCTCTAGAAAGGCCAGAGAAGTCTTCCTCAATTATTCCCTCGTATATGTTTTCCAAACTTTTAGATTTTTCTTCTTCCTCAAGAACACCAATTATTCTTAGGTTTGGTTATTTAACATAATCTCAGATTTCTTAAAGACTTTGTTCTTTTATTTTTATTCTTTTTTTTCTTCATCCTTATTGGATTGAGTTAATTCAAAAGCCTTGTCTTTAAACTTGGAAGTTTTCTTCTACATGTTTTATTCTATTGCTGAGATCTTCCAGTGTATTTTGCATTTCTCTAGGTGTGTCTTTCATTTCCAAAAACTGTGATTGTTTTTATTTATGCTATTTATTTTATGCTATTTCACTGAAATTTTTTCCTTTATATCTTATATCTTTTTTTATTTCATTAAGTTAGACTTCACCTTTTTTTGGTGCCTCCTTGATCAGCTATGTAATTAACCTTCTGAATTCTTTTTCTGGCAATTCAGAGAATTCTTCTTGGTTTGGACCTATTGCTGGTGAGCTAGTGTGATCTCTTGGAAGTGTTAAAGAACCTTGTTTTGTCATTACCAGAGTTTTTCTGGTACTCTCTTTTTTAGGTAGACTATGTCAGAGGGAAGATCTGGCACACAAGGGTTGCTGTTAAGATTCTTTTGTCCCACAAGGTGTTCCTTTGATGTGGTGCTCTCCCCCTTCCCCTAGGGATGTGCTTCCTGAGAGCTGAACCGCAGTGACTGTTATTTCTCTCTGGGCTGGTACTGGGGAGTGTCTGCAGAGTCCTGTGATGTGAACCACCTTCAGGTCTCTCAGCTGTGGATACCAGCACCTGGTCCATTGGAGGTAGCAGAGAAGTGAAGTAGACTCTGTGAGGGTCTTTCATTGTAGTTTTGTTTATTGAGCAAGTTTTGTGTTGTTTGGCCTCCAGTTAGGAAGTGGTGCTTTCAAGAAAGCATGAGCTGCAGTAGCATAGGAAGGATTGGGCAGTGGGTGGGGACCCAGAGCTCCCAAGAGATTATGTCCCTTGTCTTTGGCTACCAGGGCAGGTAGAAAAAGACCATCAGGTGGGGGCAGGTTTAGGCATGTCTGAGCTCAGACTCTCTTTGGGTGGGGCTTGCTGCAGCTGCTGTGGGTTCTCAGGCCAATGGAGTTATGTTCCCAGGAGATTATGGCTGCTTCTGCTGTGTCATGCAGGGTGCCAGGGAAGTGGGGAAAAACCAGCAGTTACAAACCTCACCCAGCTCCCATGCAGCCCAGTTCCGCAACCATGTCCCCCCAATAGCACTGAGTTTATTTCCAGGCAGCAGGTGAGCAGGGCTGAGAACTTGCCTTAGGCTACCAGCCTCTCAGCTGAGAAAGCAAACAGGGCTTTTGGGTTTTATATTTCCACTCATGCCCCAGCTTCTGTGCTGTGTCTGCACTCCTTGTTCACCGTCTCCCCGAGATTCTGTCCAAGAAATTTCGCATTGGGTTGAAATTGTTACAAAGTTCAGCTGGAAGTTTTCTTCTCCTTGTAGTCTTTTCCCAGTTCCTCTGGAGCCCTCCCCAAGGATCCCTGTGAGACAAAGTCAGAAATGGCTTTCCTGGGGACCAAGAGTGCCCAGAGCTCTCCTGTTGCTTCTTCTACCTCTGCATTTCACTCAGTTTTCTAAACTTGTCTCAGCTCCAGGTAGGTCAAATCCTTGTCCCATGATATGCACCTTTGGGTGTTCCATTGAGGGTGTCTGTTTGGGGACAGATGATCCCCCTTTCACACTTTCACACTTTGAGCACTCACAGTTTTTCAGCTGTGTCCTGGGGCCTGCAGCAGCAATCTGCTTTTATCAAAGGGTGTATGGATTCTCTTGGCTTTCCTGTATGTTCCTCCAGAAGTTCTTGGAGCAAAAGTTCATGATGTGAGACTCCACACGCTGCTCTGTCAATCCAAGTGGAAGCTGCAAGTTAGTCCTGCCTCCTATCTGTCATTTCCTCTGTATGAATATGAAGAGAGCAGAGGCTTTAAATGCACTTGCTTTGCCTGGCTTGGCTTCTTGAGCCTCTGCCATCTGACATGAGAATGACATGTTTCCAGGAGCCTCTGGTATCAGAACAGAAGCCCCCAGCAACCCACAATCAGAAGCAGGGCCACATTCACTGCCCCACAGAACAATAACCAAAAACAATCAATGTGTGCTATTTCTTATGCGGCATCATTGTAATTAAAACTGACTGGTACACACTGTGATTCCCAGAGTGAGATAAACTCTTCCCTCAAAGTGAAATGCCTAGGAAGTCCAGCTAAGAAAAAGCACATAGAGGTGAAAAGAAAATATAAAAGCCAAATAGATACTTCACCAGAGGACAGAGAAGAGAGGCAATTTCAAGCTGAAATGAAAACTGAGGACAACAGACCAGGGTAAGTAGGCTAAGAAGATAAGTAAGAAATTAATGTGTTTTTACACTGCTATAAAGATACTGCCTGAGCTGGTAACTTATAAAGAAAAGAAATGTAATTGACTCACGGTTCTGCATAGCTGGGGAGACCTCAGGAAACTTCAAATCACGGCGGAAGGCAAAGGCAAAGCAAGGACCTTCTTCACAAGGTGGCAGGAGGTGGGTGTGGGGAAGAGCCACACACATCAAACAATGAAATCTCATGAGAATTCTATCACAGAACAGCATGGTGGAAACCACCCCCATGATCCAATCACCTATCCCCCCGTTTCTCCCTTGACATGTGGGAATTACAATTAGAGACGAAATCTGGGTTGGGACACAGAGCCAAACTATACCATTCCATCCTTGGCCCCTCCAAACTTTCTTGTCCTTTTCACATTTCAAAACCAGTCATGTGTTCCCAATAATACCCCAAAGTCTTAACTCATTCCAGCATTAACCCAAAAGTCCAAGTCCAAAGTCTCATCTGAGACAAGGCAAGTCCCTTCATCCTATGAGCCTATAAAGTCAAAAACAAGTTAGTTACTTCCAAGATACAATGAAGGTACAGATGTTGGATAGATGTTCCCATTCAAAATTGGAGAAACTGGCCAAAACAAAGAAGCCACAGGTTCCATGCAACTCTGAAACCTGACCAGGCAGTCTTAAAACTCCAAAATAATCTCCTTTGACTCCATGTCTCACATTCAGAGCACACTGAAACAAGAGGTGAGCTACCAAGGCGTTGGGTAGCTCCACCCCTGTGGTTCTGCAGGGTATAGCCCCCAAAGTTGCTTTCATGGGCTGGGGTGTTGAGTGCCTGCCACTTTTCCAGGCACACAGTACAAGCTGTCAGTGAATCTGCCACTCTGGAGTCTGGTGTACAGTGGCCCTCTTCTCACAGCTCCATTAGGCAGTGCCCAAGTGGGGACTCTGTGTAAAGGGTCCAACCCCACATTTCCTTTGGCATTGCCCTAGTAGAAGATCTCCATGAGGCTCTGCCCCTGCAGCAGACTTCTGCCTGGACATCCAGGCATTTCCATACATCCTCTGAAATCTAGGTGGAGGCTCCCAAAGCTCAACTCTTATTTTCTGCACACCAGCAGGACCAACACCACATGGAAGCCACCAAGACTTGGGGCTTGCACCCTCTGATGCCAAAACCCAATGTACCTTGGCCCCTTTTAGCCACAACTAGAGCTGGAGCAGCTAGGATGCAGGGCACCATGTTCCAAGGCTGTACAGAGCAGTGGTGCCCTGGGCCTAGCTCAAGAAACTGTTTTTCCCTCCTAGGCCTCTGGGCCTGTGATGGGGTGGCTATGAAGATGTCTGAAACACCCTGGAGACATTTTCCCCATTGTCTCAGCTATTAACATTTGGCTTCTTGTTACTCATGCAAATTTCTGCAGCAGGCTTGAATTTTTCCCTAGAAAATGGGTTTTTCTTTTCAATCACACGGTCAGGCTGCAAATTTTCCAAACTTTTATGCTCTGCTTTCCCTTTAAACATACATTACCATTTCAAACCATCTCTTTGTGAGCACATATAACTGTACACTTTCAGGAAAAGTCAGGTCACCTCTTGAATGCTTTGCTCCTTAGAAATTTCATATGTTAGATACCCTAAGTCATCTCTCTCAAGTTTAAAATTCCACAGATCTCTAGGGCAGGGGAAAATGCTGCCAGCCTCTTTGCCAAAACTCTTAGCAAAAGTGACCTTTGCTTCAGTTTCCAACAAGTTCCTCATCTCCATCTGAGGCCACCTCAGCCTGGACTTCATTATCAATATCACTATAAGCATTTTGGTCAAAACCATTCAACGAGTCTCTAGGAAGTTCTAAACTTTCCCACATTTTCCTGTCTTCTTCAGAGCCCTCCAAATTGTTCCAACCTCTGCTTGTTACCCAGTTCCAAAGTTGCTTCCACATTTTTAGGTATCTTTACAGCAGTGCTCCGGGTACCAATTCTCTGTATTAGTCCATTTTCACACTGCTATAAAGATACTTGCTAATTTATAAATAAAAGAGGTTCAATTGATTCATAGTTTTGTATGGCTGAGGAGGCTTCAGGAAATTTATAATCATGGTGGAAGGTGAAGGAGAAGAAAGCACCTACTTCACAAGGCAGAAAAAGGAGAGGGCCACGGAAGAGCCACACAATTATCAAACAATCAGATCTCGTGAGAACTCTATCAGAAGAAGAACAGTGCAGGGGAAACTGTGCTCAAAATCCATCAGCTCCCCCCAGGTCCTCCCTTCGCACATGGGATTACAATTCAAGGTGAGATTTGGGTGGGGACACAGAGCCAAACCATAACAGACGCCTAGCCAGGTTTAGGAGATGAGATTTCAGGACATTAGGACATTCCATAGCATGCCTGAGGCTTGCAGTGTGAGTGAAGAGGGGTCACTGAGGGTTCCAAGTGTGCTCAGATACTGAAATGTCAATCTGGGGGGTCCCAAAGTGGGTGCTGCGCACTGGAGCAAAGACCACTAAGCTGGGAACCTCGGAAGAACAAGGGAGCCTAGAGCAGTGTCACACACTCCACAGTCCATACCTTCCTTCAAGTTCAGGACACTGCAGTGTTCTCCAGGGCAGGCCTCTGAGGAGGGCAGATATTTTGTCTACAGGAGTCTCCACTGAGTCCATTGGTTTTCAAGAACAACTGTGCACAAAGCAGTGCTGCTACGTCACTGCCTTGTATATCCTCCACTGAAGCTGTATCAAGCTGTAGTCAACTTAGCTTTTGGAGATACAGATGCATTTCTCACCACTTGTAGCTATGAACTGAAAAACATTCAGACTTGTAGTGAGAGACTTTGGAAAGAAGAAGGGAAGAGAATGTCTCTACTATACTGCTTCCAACCCAAAAACAAGTAACAAAGTAAGATGCTTAATTTGCAAAGGTCATTTGGGAAAATGAGCCCATGTGCAATATGTGTCATGCTTGGAGAGAAAAAGAAGAAAACGCTAGTCTCTGAGTGGCCTGCTTTCCAGGTATGGCTGTCCCAGGCTCCAGGGCCCTGAGGACAATGACATCTGAGATCACCCCATTTAAATCTGTTTACAACAGAAGGAATAGCTTTACTGAAAACTTTTTGAGTGACAATATTCTCTTAATAATAAGTGGACCAACACATGGAAACTAGTTAAGGTTTAGTAAAATGATGCATGTGAAGAACTCATCACTGGGGCTGTCACATGAGTCACTGTTAACCCCTCAGCAACGCTTTGAGGTAGTTGTCACCATTCTTGGTTTGACACATGCAGGATCAGAAATCAGAGAGGTGACATGATAAACCCAGTCACCCAGCTAGTAAGTGACAGGATCTGAATTCAAATCCAATGCTAGTCTGAGTCTAAAATATACATTCATCTTATTACATGGAACTAACATTAGTCTTAATGTTTTATATAAAGCAGATATAAAATCTCAATTTAGAAACACAGATGTGTCACAAATATGACTTTCTTTAGTTTTCTATGACCCCACTTAATTTCTCTTCTGAGCTCATTCCACCAGGGTGATGAAAATTAAACTCGGGCAATTGCTTGCTCTGCCCTTCCCAGGCTTGGGCAATGCTGCACACAAAGGACCCTCAAGCACCTGGTCTCAGCCCAGTTGTGGAGACAGGCATGCTGTTTGCCCCTAAGTCAAGCGCATGCCACCATGCACCTGTGCTTTGCTGCCTCGGTGGCCATGTATCCTAGCCTCCTTTTTCTCTGGGACGGCAATTCTAAGGCTTATTCTTCAGAGGCTTCCCAGAGAAACTGAGCCCCAGTTGCCCACAGTGATAACTTGCTGATGAATCCCTCCTTTATTGACTTTTCTTCCTTCCCTCACTCCCTCATCCCACTCTCTGACTTCTGGTTGGAACTCCTGCTGGGAACTATTCCCAAATAAATTACTTGCATATGAATGCTTGCCTCAGGCTCTGCTTTCAGGGAAACTGTAACTAGTACAGTTTAAATTCCTGAGAACATCCAGAGGGCCAAGGCATAGCAAGGGCAGGATGGGACTGATCAGCAAGTCACCTGTCCCCTCAGGTATCAGATAAGAAGTCCTCATCCCATCATTCCCAGTCACCAGTCTGCATAAGTTGTTTTTTGAGTTGTCCCTTGTTCCTGTCCTATGACTCTTTCAGGTCCCCAAACCCGATTCTACTCCCTATTTCTATGCCATGCTACATGGAATGGGGAGGACAACAGAATCTCTCATCAGGCTGTCTCCTCCACATGCCACAGAGCCATCCTCGCCTCCCCAGGACTCCACAGAGGAAACAGCATGGACCTCCACCCTCAGATCCCACCAGACCGTGTTGGGTTCAGCTGCCTCCCTGATGCCCCATTGATTACAAAGCTGCAACTGGGATCTCTCTCTACAGGGCCACAGGGACCTGTGCTTTTATCAGTTTCCTTCTGGCTCCCTTCCTCCCAACCCTGGGAGAAGCCTCTTCTCCTCAACACACTAGTCTCCCTCGTGGTATGTCTCCTGAGCGTTCTCTCTATGCCCAGGGTACTTTTTCTTTCCTGAGAGCTCCAGGTTCAGGGCCCAAAGTCAGGAGGAAACTCACAGGCTACATTCTGCTTTCTGGCTGCCACTTTTTCTCCCGAAACAACTCAGGACAGCCTCCTAGTTTCTTGAAAAGTAGGGGGGCAGAGGAAACACTATGGTAAAAATGAGGGAACTAAAACTATAAACATCAGTTTACGTTTAAAAAAAAATTATCCTTCTACATTGTGCAACATATAAAAATAATCCACAGTACATTGTGGTCCTAGTGTGAGATCCCAGGTTTTCTTCACAAACTGGACATCCTCCAGATGTCTCCTGGGTCCCCCACCATTCTGGGCTGGTGTTACCATTTCTTGATATGAGAAGAGAAACACAAAGAAAGAGGGGGAGGCCTGGTGATCTGAGGCAGCAGTTCAGGGCTCAACTGATGCCCCCAAGTTGCATTTTTCTGATATCTTTCTACTCTATTTTCCCTATGCCCCACTCACACTGATGATCTGTTGTCTCTTGGTCATGATATGGTTGCGGCAGCTGCAAATACCACCTATCCATTCAAGATAGGAAGAACACAGCAGTGAGGCCCTGCTTTGGGTTCATCCGGCCTAGCCTGGGGCAGCACACAGATCCTTGCCTACTGGTTCCCACACGAGTACCCCAGCCCAGAAAAGCTGAATTACACTGCAGTTGTCCCTGACTTATTTTTTTCTAAAAAAGGAAACAAACCCTATTCTATCTCACAGGCCCACTTCACTCCCTTCTCTTTGCACTGCTCCCTTAGCCTGCCTAGACCCTCTCTCCTGTCTCCCACCTTCCCCACACAGGCCTCATCCATGACTTCACTCTGGAATGTCTCCTGCAACAACAGAACTTCTTTTTGCTATTTCTTGATCCTTTCAACACACACACACACGTACACACACACACACATGAACACACACATGCACATACACATGCACACACACATGCACACACGTGCGCGTACACACACACAGGTGCATATACCAGCAAAGACACATACAGACATGCACACAGCACACACATAGGCAAACATATGCACATGCCCCTTGAGCTCTTATGGAGGACCAGAGATTCCTATCCCCATCCCCCACATCCCAGTGGGCCCCTTCCCTGTGTGTCTTGCTGTCCTTTCTCCCTTTTCCATGATGCTGTTTATGCCTTTTTACTGCTCTGCCTGTGGGCAGTCACTTGTAGCAACCCACAAGCACCAGCCAATGCCAGATAAACATGGCATAAAATAATCACTTTATTGACATCTGTGTGCTGCACAGAACCCACGTGGGAGTTGAGGGAGAAGCAACAATGCACGTTTGGTTTTCTTTTGCCCGTTTTCCTAGTAATGCGTTGGTCAAACCATTTTTAACTCTGCTGATCACTGCTGAGGGCACAGCCCCCACCTACCTCACTCTGCCAAACCCCAGTGATTGTTTTCAGTGACAGCTCCTGCCAGATTGGGACACTGTTAGAAGTGTTATGATGCCACAACTGACGACATCACCTTAGTTGGCAAGTTGGGCTGGCCCAGAACATTCAGGAAGAGAAAATGTAGTCACTCTTCCCTTTTTCTATACACATCCACCACCCTCCTGTTTAAAGAAATGAGGCTTTCTCTCTCTCCATCTCTTTCTCTTTATTGTGTGATTTCAGAATTACTATGGACCAGTAACTGTTATGTCTCTGTTGTTCCTCCCCTTTTTAAACAGGAGTGTCTGTTGTGCTCCACCCTGTCCTTAACTCCCCAATCTAAGTTCAGAGTCTAGCACTGTGACTCTAGCCTTTGTTATCACTTGCTAGGTGGGAACCCTGAACAAGATACATCTGCACCTGAAACACCTCTGCCACCTGATCTTTCCCTACATCCCAGTGAGCTCATGATCCTCCCTGTCAGTGGCAACCAGACGTTGTGTTTGTGCAAGGTTTCTTATGCAGAGCCTTGGGTAGCATCTAATAAGTCTTCTCACTTGCTCAGGATTCAAGTTCCAAAAATATGTCTGCAGCATGCACCAAAATAGTCCATGCAGGGACAGGGAACGGAGATACAAAAGAACCAACACAAAGAATCCCGGTGTGTGCTTTTCTGATCCTTTAAGAGGGAAAATCATGTTTCTAGTTCCAAAAAGCAGCCGGTAGCCAACCTGTCCTGCAGCAGAAATAAAATGAGGAATTGTGCATGGTTGCCAACCGTGAGAGGGTGTGGTCAGACCACCACTGGCTGTGGGTCAGTTGCTAGGGAGACTGGCTTTGGTTTGGGTGGTCAGCACCAAGGGATGACGTGGGACTAAAAGGCAAGGGAGATAATGCAGGGAAGCTGTTTACAGCAACACCTACATGCCACGTGGTTTACTGCTTCATCAGATGGACACTGGTCTCCTGTTCTCTTGTGAGCCAGAAGAGAAGCAGGCCCCTGTGTGTGTGTTCAGTTTTGAACCACATGTGGAAGCCAGAGAGGAGAGGGGTGATCAAGAAGAGAGCAATGACAAACAGGCAACCGGCGCCCACTATACACCATTAGTTAAACCATAAGCCAGATCTTCCCATGAGGTGTTGGGCCCCAGAAAATAGAAAATATGTGTTAATGATCCTGTTACCCCCCACATCGTGAGCATTTTGAAAGTATTAGTGAAATTGAATATCTGCTAAGGTGGATAAAATCTGAGCTCTCTGCCTATGAATTATTTTACTTATTCATCACAGACATGATTTTTTTACAGATGAGAAAAAAAGACTCAAATGAAAAATATTGGTTGACTACCAAATGGGAGAAAATATTTGCAAACTATGCATCTGACAAAGGTCTAATATCCAGAATCTATAAGGAACTTAAACAAATTTACAAGAAAAAAAAAAACATTAAAAAGTGGGAAAAGGACATGAACAGACACTTTTCAAAAGAAGACATACATGCAGCCAACAAGCATATTTCTAAAAGCTCAGGCCGGGCGCGGTGGCTCACGCCTGTAATCCCAGCACTTTGGGAGGCCGAGGCGGGCGGATCATGAGGTCAAGAGATCGAAATCATCTTGGCCAACATGTGAAACCCCGTCTCTACTAAAAATACAAAAAAATTAGCTGGGCGTGGTGGCGTGCGCCTGTAGTCCCAGCTACTCGGGAGTCTGAGGCAGGAAAATTGCTTGAACCCGGGAGGCGGAGGTTGCAGTGAGCCGAGGTCATGCCACTGCACTCCAGCCTGGTGCCTGGTGACGGAGTGAGACTCTGTCTCAAAAAATAAAAAATAAAAATAAATAAAAGCTCAATATCACCATTCATTAGAGAAATGCAAATCAAAACTACAGTGAGATACCATCTCACACCAATCAGAATGGCTACTATTAAAAAGTCAAAAAATAACAAATGCTGGTGAGGTTGTGGAGAAAAGGACACATTACACACTGCTGGGGGGAGCATAAATTAGTTCAACCATTGTGGAAAGCAGTGTGGTGATTCCTCAAAGAGCTACAAATAGAACTACTATTTGACCCAGCAATCCCATTACTGGGTATATACCCAAAGGAATATAAATAATTCTACCATGAAGACACATGCATGTGGATGTTCATTACAGCATTATTCACAATAGCGAAGACATGGAATCAACCTAAATGTCCATCAATGACAGACTGGATAAAGAAGATGTGGTATGTATACATCGTGGAATACTATGCAGCCATTAAAAAGAATGAGATCGTGTCTTTTGCAGGAACATGAATGGAGCTGGGGCCATTATCCTTAGCAAACTAACACAGGAACAAAAAATCAAATACTACATGTTCACACTTATAAGTGGGAGCAAATGATGAGAACTCATGGACACAAAGAGAGGAACAACAGACACTGGAATCTATTTGAGAGTGCATGGTGGAAGGAGGGAGAGGATCATTAAAAACAACCACTGGATGCTGGGCCTAGTACGTGGATGACAAAATAATCTGTACAACAAACCCCCATGACACAAGTTTATCGACATAACAAACCTGCATATGTACCTCTGAATCTAAAATAAAAGTTTACATATGTGTGTGTGTATGTGTGTGTGTATATACATATATATATGTGTATATACACACACACACACACACACACACACACACACATATATATATGTGTGTGTGTGTGTGTGTGTGTGTGTGTGTTGAAGTTACACAGCCAGAAAGTGGTAGTGTTAGAGTTAGAATTCAGGTCTTCCTGACTCCCAAAAACTCCATGGGAAAAGCAATGGGCCTAGGTGCTCTGTTTGACAAGGTAGGATATGACCAAAGCCACCGGCATAAGTAGTCCCCGGAAAGAT
Source organism: Cacajao melanocephalus (assembly GCA_963573385.1). NCBI lineage: Eukaryota > Metazoa > Chordata > Mammalia > Primates > Pitheciidae > Cacajao > Cacajao melanocephalus. Next base: position 19,489 of record CAUYLG010035396.1, read on the forward strand.
CCAGTCATAAAAGAGGTTAGGAAGCCAGAGTTAAAGTCCAGAGGTTCTCAGGACAGCCAGGAACCGGAAGTTTATGGGGTAGCTGACACAAGAAGGAACTTCAAAAAATGAGTGTGCCACTCTGAACTTGTCCCTCCCTGATTCAAACTTTCATCAACTACCCTCAGGATAAAGTCTAAACTCCTCAGCCCCACACTTGACCCTTTACAACCTGCCCCCAATTTTCTTGACCAGCCTCATCTTCCTAAGGCTGTCGTACCCCAACCGTCCCTCCCTGTGGCCAGCCAAGCTTGAGTCAGGGAACACTTGCTGTCCCTAAATACACCGTGTGTGCCCACACCTGTGCCACTGCCTGAATTCTCCAATGCCTGAGAGGCACAGCCTCAAATGCTCCACATGGCACAGTACTGAGCAGGCATGCTCTGAATCGAGATGTTGAACCTCTGCTGTGCCACTGAAACCTGTGTGCTCTGTCCCCAGCACAGCGGAACATGGGTAAGCCTAGCGGTGAGCTTAGGCGAAGAACACTCTGAAGACAAGCTAGCTAGGGCTGGAAGCCTCAGGCTCGGTTGGGGTCGAGCCAGCAGGGGTTAGGTAGTTCTAGGGCCCCTGTAGCCTTCCTGAGCCTTTTAACCAGGATCTCTCATCTCTGCTGCCCTGCTTCCCTCTCAGTTACGGGAGGCCTTAACCTTCTGTGATCTTTCTACATCCTCTCAGTCCTCTTCCCACTGCTGCCCAAGTGGCTGTGTATCTTAGTTTGGGTTCCACTGAAACCAGTCTGTGAAACAAGGACTTGGGTAAAAGTAGTTTATGTGGGAGGAGACCCCAGGAAATAGGGATGAGGGGAAAAGGGGAAAGTGAGGCAGGGAAGGGAGAAGAGCCAGGAAAGTGCACATTAATGAGCAGGTTACTGGGGCCTGATGCTGCCAGCGCATCTGTAAGGTACCAAGGAGGACATACTCAGAATCTTCCCATCCGAGTATGGGAAGCCTGTTTTCCAGTGGGGCATTGGACTCCCATCCCCCATCCACCAACTCCCATCCCCGTTGCTGGTGGGCATACGAAGGAACAGCTCTGTCCAGGCAGAGTGAGGTTCCCTGAAGAAGCAGGTGCATTCAGCCCGCCATGCCAGGCTCCCTATGAGGTTGGCATTCAGCCTTAGAGAAGCCATACCTCCACAGCCACCAACAAGGTATGATAATAAGACTATTTTTTCCAGTTCTGCAGCCTTTCCTATTTCCAAGTCCTTTCACATGTGTCCTTCTATGTAGGATTCAAAGCACCTCAAGAGGGAAGGTATCACAGCCCCAATTTCAGACGAGAAAACCGAGGCTCCAGGGATCCACCTGCCGGGAAATGACAGTTACAACAGAAAGATCACTGTTGTTCCTGCCAACACACATGACAGCATCCAGCCCCATTTCCATCCGTTCCTTCCCGGAGAAACGATATGCTCATCAGTAATCAAGAATCTGCCCTTCTCCTGTGCCACTTGGCTGATTGCTGGAGCAGTGACAGGGCCCCCTTAGAAGAGGCTAATCTGGGTAAAAAGAAAGGCAAAACAGAAGATGCCTAAAAACAGTGGCTTAAAAACTTCTGGGAATCACCTGTGCTCCAAAGAGTTCTGTACCAGCTTGGCTCCACTGGGCGAGGCACCTCCTCTCTCCCAGCGTCTTGCCCGCTCTCCTAAGCAGAAGGCTTGGCAGGAGGGAGGTGAGCCCAGCAGGACAATGCCTCAGGCCAGGGAGGAAGCAGGAATCCCTGCTGGTCTAGGTGCCAGAGAGCAAAGGGTGATGAGGAGGAACATGCTCAGCTAGACAGCAAATGAGTTGACAAGCTCCTGGGGCCAGACTGGGAGCTTAGGAGAGCGGTTAAAGGGGGTCAGAGTCAAATGGACCCCAAAATCTATCCTTAAAGCACAGAATCAGAGCAAGGGGGCGGAGGTCACCGCCAGTTTCATCCTCTCCAAGATGAGGCCTTACAGCCCTGAGAGAGGCCTTCTCCCCCACAGAAGTGCCTTGGCCTGGGTTCCCTGTACCCACGTCACGGTGGGCCCTGCCTCTTCTTCTGTTCATTGAAAAGGGAGGTACCAGACAAGTTGTTTTTTAAACAGCACCTGCAGAGACTGGGGGAGCCTAAGGCCTAGCTGGTATGGGCAAAGGAGGAGGGGGGTGTGGCAGGATCTGAGAGAGGGCCTGGATGCCACCAAATCACACCTGAGGAGCCCTCCGCTTTTGTTAGACAAAGCTTCTGAGTACCATTCTCTTTAAAGAATGAATTCAGGCCAGGCACAGTGGTGTACACCTGTAATGCCAGCACTCTGGAAGGCTGAGGAGGGCGGATCACGAGGTCAGGAGACTGAGACCATCCTGGTCAACATGGTGAAACCCCATCTCCACTAAAAATACAAAATTGGCTGGGCATGGTGGCACGTGCCTGTAATCCTAGCTACTCAGGAGCCTGAGGCAGGAGAATCACTTGAACCCAGGAGGCAGAGGTTCCAGTAAGCCAAGATTGTGCCACTGCACTCCAGCCTGGAGACAGAGAGAGGCTGCATCTAAAAAAAAAAAAAAGAATGAATTCGAAGGATAAAAATGCTTGAAACCAATGAGCTAACCAAGCTTTAAGAATCTTTTTGGCCCAGTGTGGTGGCTCATGCCTGTAATCCCAGCACTTTATGAGCCAGAGGCGGGTTGCTTGAGGTCAGGAGTTCAAGACCAGCCTGGCCGACATGGTGAAACCTCATCTCTACTAAAAATACAAAAAATTAGCTGAGTGTGGTGGCACATGCCTGTAGTCCTAGCTACACAGGAGGCCGAGGCAGGAGAATCTCCTGAACCAGGGAGGTGGAGGTTGCAGTGAGCCGTGATCACACCACTGCACTCCAACCTGGCCGGGCAATAGAGCAAGACTCTAAAGAATCTTTCTGACTCTAAAATCTAGGCTATTTTGGAAAGCAAACATGGTGTTCCTGCTACCGCAGGATTAAAGGTCTGTCTGCTGTGCTCCTGATGGAAGGAGTGTCCCTGGGAAGCATTGTCCTCTTCTTCTTCTTGGCATCCTGGTGCCATTTATATGGTTTGAATTTGACTTCTGGCATTTTTGGAGAATAACTTGCATGACCACAGGGAATGGGGGCTCTGATCTTGCCAGATGCAGTGATGTTGGTCAGATTCTGAAGGATGTTAATGGACTTTTTTCCAGGGGTTGGCTGCTACATAGTAATAGTAATCACTAGCACTCAGGACTCTGAAATCTTTTTCCCAAAAGAATTCATTTAGTCCACAAAGTTATCCTGAGAGGTGAATGCCACTAGCCCCATATTCCAGATGAGGAAAGTTAAGCTCCAAAAGCTTGAATGACTCAACTCACCCAAGGTCCCCAATAGGAGAGAGCTAGGAAAACAGTCTGTTTCTGGTACCACATCCACATCCATGGCTCTTGTTGTGTATATAGATGAATCTAGAAGCTCTAGGATCCAGCTGCGTAGTGACTGCTGTTGGTATGCCAACCATACCCCTTCCCCTTGCCATTTCACTGCACAACCCGACTTCCAGCTACTGGCACCTGCATCTCTTGGGCTGAGGGTTTCCTCTGGTCAATGGAGTCCCCATGCCCTGTGAGACAGGCCAGAAATGGTAGGGGAATTTAGCAACCCCACTTCCACGAGTAACCTGTCAGTCACTAGTGGCCAGCTCCCCCACACTTCAGGTGGAATAACCCCAAGGCATGCTCTGCACTGCCTCGGAGTGGGCCTTGAGGAATGAGCCCCAGTTGTCCACAGTGGTACCTGCCTGCTAACACCTCCTTTAATGACCTCCTTCCCTCCTGTCTCACCTGCAGCTGTTTCCTATGACCACCTTCCAGATTACCCTTACTGGAATCCTGGTCTCAGGTTCTACCTCTGGTGAACCCAAACCAAGACAGGCTATCCCATGGTTAAAACAGGGCTGAAAAGAAAAAGTCTCTCTTTTCCCAAGGGTTGTTGCAAATTTATGAGACCATATTCTTAAAGCCCAAGGAGAGAAAGGTACCTGATGAGGAGCAGACACCAGCTTTATTTAAAACCCATAAAGCATGCTACATCCCATACAAAGTGTACTGTGCAGTCATTTTAAAAAATGAGGAAGATCTTAATATGCTAATATGAAACCATAGCCAAGACATATTGCATAGTGAAAAAAAAAAGCAAGTGAGGGAACAGTGTATTTAGGAAGCTGCCATTTGTGGATTTTAAAAGAATTTATATACATATGTATGCAAAGAATATCTTTGAAAGATACACACAAAAAAACAGAAAAGTGTAGGAGTCCCTGAGAAGACAGACTGGGCACTAGAGACCACTTTCTCTTTTCATCGTTTAAACCAGCTTTATATTATTCCCATATCACTCTTTAAGAAGGAAAAGGGACAAGGAAAAATACTACTAAATGAAACAAACCAAAAGGCTCATTAAAAAAACTACATGTCTCATGCTTAGCTGAGGAACAGTTGGTCAGGGGACCCCAAAATCTGTGTTTCTAATGAGTCCTCAAGTGACTCTGATATGTTAGTGGACTGTGCTTTGAGAAAACCCATCATAAAATGTGAGCCCTTCCCTGGGCTGCGGAACACTGCCAAAGGCTCTGGAGGAAGAACCTGCTGAACTGAAGATGGGCAGTGCTGGGGGCATCACCAAGGGCTGTCCCTGAGAGGGCGCATCTTTGCTCACCACAACAGGACGCTCAGTGATAAGGGTACGAACCATTTCCTTTTCCTGACTCACCCCTCGAGCAATGGCCACCATCTCCCAGGGAAGCCTGGAACCAGGTTATTTTGTTTGCTTTCTCCTTTCCTTCTGTAGAGGATGCTCCGCAGACCCAAACACTGAGAATTAGAGGCAGCTTCATTTTTTAAAACATGAGGCAAGAATGAAAATCACAGGCAGCATGAAATCTAAATTTGAGCCAAATAGACCTTCGTAGCATCCTATAAAAAACCCAGATAGAGACAGACAAAGAAAGCAATGGCAAACAGTCTCCAAGTTGATTTAAAATTAACCGGACATCTGGTCATAAAGTGAAGCAATCACCAGGCACCTGAACTTGAGGTGACTTTTAATGAATCCTGGAATTCACAACATTGCAGTAAACACTGGGAATTAAGAAATCCCCATTAAATGGTGGTCACGATGCAAAAGGAACTATTTGGTCCTGACAGCTGGTTTCCTGGAACTGAGCCAGAAAAGAAACAGGTGGAGAAGGAAAGCAGAGGAACTGACCGTCTGCAGGCCAATGTGAGGTTCCATGTCACAGGTCGTAGTGGCCTGGGACAACATAGTCCTCAAGTGCTGTTAAGTGCGTCACAAACTATAGCAGGCACCTGCTACCGGACAAACACCAGGTGAAGGCACCAGGAGCCCCGCCCAGCCCTGTCCTCCTTTACCTGACCTTCTAGAAGAGCACGGAAGGAAGCTGGGGTAACCAAATAAAAGATGCTGGGAGTCGGTGATCCAGCTTGGGGCTGGAATGCAGACCTCGCTGGACCCCAGGCCCCAGCAAAATAGGAGAGCAAAAGCCAACTTTGCCTCCACCGGATGATGAGCCAAGCTCAGTATGAGATTAGCTGCCCGGATGGACAACGCTCTCTTAACGATGCACACATCGCTATGACAACCACCCACTTGGCTACCTAAAGGTAACTTCATTGTGTGGCCATGCTTAGCTGTTTGAAAAGAAACGCTGTCTGCTGTGAGTTCCGGCGTTCTGCTCCTCCCTGACGCCGGTGGTTCTGCGCGCGGGGCAGGGCAGGTGCACGCAGGTGCGTGCGCTGCGAGTGTGCCGCAGGGGGAGGCGGGGAGCCCAGGCCCCGGGGCAGACCTGGCTTCAGGGATATGCCTCGTTCTCAAGGTTGGTCAAATTTCTGTGGGGCCCAGGCACCCAAGCGTGTTGACGTAATTATTCAGGAAGACGGGCCTGGCCGGGGTTAACGCTGTGATTAATTACGGTGGGAGCTTCCACAGCAAGTGCGTGCTCCGGGGGGTCGGCGGGGACGTGACAGCCCCTGCCTCGCCTGCTCGCCGGCCCGGCCGAGGAGGGTGTGCAGCGGGGAGTCGCGTGGGCCTGACGGTAATGAGAAATGAGAAAAGTGCTGAAAAATTGATGGCGCCTGCAGATCGCTCAGGCTGGCACGCGGCGGGGGGCCTGCAGCCGGCGCGGGGCGCAGTATGCTAATGCCGGCGCCTGGGCCCGGGGAAAGGGAGGAAGAAAAGCCTGCACAAAGGAGAGAAATGCAAATGACAGGCGGAGATCAGTGCCGAGAATCCGGGATTAACGGCGTGGAGCTGGTGCTCGCCGGGTTTAACCCTTTCTGGACCTCCAGGCCTGCAGGAGGGGGTGCTTTGAAAGCTTTGGTCTGCATCTGGGTCCAGGACTCAGTGGGGATGCAGGAAAATGGAGTTGGGAAGAACCAGGAAGCCGAAGGAAAGGGGCTGGTTTTTATCAGGGTAGTGACTTGTTGGAAAAAGGTCTGGGGGAAGTGAGGACTTGATTTCTGGGGGTAGGAAATGGAGCGGCCCGGCCGGTGGTAGTGCCCCAGGAAGCACCCCGGGAGCTTCCACAGCGTGGGCCAGAGGGAAAGGAGGCCAGGGAGAGCCAGCACCTGCTGGAATGCCCAGTCCTTCATCTGGGTGATGGTTACCCAGATGGCTGAGGGTTTGGGCCATAATCCCGAATGTGGAAATCTTGAAAGATCAAAATCCCTTAAGCCTAAAATTGGCACCAGACAGCTACAATGTTATTTACATGGTGTTGTAAATACAAGATGTGTGCACTTTACTGTATCTCAGTTATGCTTCCATCAAAAATGAGAAGCGGAAGGAAAACACTAAGGCCAGAGCAGACAGCCGGTTCCCAGCGTCTCAGACTTACCTTCTTGGGGAGAGAACCATGAAGGGCATTTCGTGAATACTGAATGTCCCCAAACCATCAGGGTCTTGGTGCTGTGCATGCTCTCTCTCTCTCTCTCTCTTTCTCTCTCTCTCTCAGAATGTCACCATGGTGTGTGCCCCTGGAGAGGCAAATATTTGCTAAAACATAGATATACCCATCCACAACTCTCCTTCCTGGGAAGTGTGTTGGGGTGAGCAGACAGCGACAGCCCCCAGACAGAGCGGAGTGTCAAGCTTTGGAGCAGCCAGGAGGAGGGAAGGGGCCCTGAAGCTCCAGAGGATGAAATTCTCTTTAAATGTGGGCAGACCTGGAGGGATGCTAAGGACCCCAGGTTACACCAACATTGGGGAGAAATGTAGATGTATGTTGGGGGCAGGGGCACAGAATCAAACACATTCCATTTATGTAATAAAATGTAAGTTATTCAGATATCTACATATTTATTTTTGTCTGAATAATTGTATATCTGCCTAGTAACAGTAGTTCCCTCCATGAAATAAAAGGGCCTGAATTTTCTCTGTAGTGTTTAAATTTTTAAAATAATATTCAAGTCTTAGGAAAAAATAGTCCCATTTTGAAAGAAAAAAAAAATAGCAAAATGGGGCCAGGTGCAGTGGCTCACGCCTCTAATCCTAGCACCTTAGGAAGCTGAAGTAGGCAGATTGCCTGAGCTCAGGAGTTCGAGACCAGCCTGGCCAACATGGTGAAATTCCATCTCTCCCAAAAATACAAAAAGTTAGCTGAGTGTGGTGATGTGCCCCTGTAGTCATAGCTACTTGGGAGTCTGAGGCAGAAGAATCACTTAAATCTAGGAGGCAGAGGTTACGGTGAGCTGAGATTTCACCCAGGCACTCCAGCCTGGGTGACAGAGCGAGACTCTGTCTCCACAAATGAAACAAAACAGATATAGCAAAGTAAGTGGGAGCCATGGGAAGACTGCATCCCAGAAGCAGAAGCCATGGAGGGCAAGGAGACCAGGCCTCCTAGATACTGCTCGCTCTTCCAGGAGGGTCTCTGGGAGGCCTGTAGTCCCTGTGGTCACTTCAAGCTGCTGGCCCAGCTCTGCCTTTCCAGTCCCCTCCTTCCCCAAGAAAAGAAAGACATGCTCCCCTTTACATGCGCAGGGATGGGCGGTTCTGGGCCAAGAGTCTTCTCCAAAGCTTTCCTCATTTATAAGTGGCACTCCTAAACTCCCTGCCTGTGAAAACAGAGCTTCCCATCTGCTTCCACTCAGAGCGTTACACTCGATCCTGCTCATCAGTCCACGCTGCAGATGGAGGACAGAACGGCAGATCTAGAGGAGATGGCAGAGACTGCCTTTGTGGGGGGCAGAGTGGGTGTGGAGATGATATTTATAGACTACCTATTTTGTGCCCACACCGTACAGGACATTCTGTGAACAGGACTTCTGCCCAGTTGCACCTCATCACTTTCCTGACAGGGAAACTCTTCGCCTGCAGAAGTTCTCTCGAGAGGGACTGCAGGGAAATGACTCTCTACCCCCCTCAGTGTGGTCCCACATCCACATCTGCGCCCCATCTCCACGGTGCCTTGCCCAGCACAGGGTCCAGAACAGAAGCAGAGGTTGTGTCGTTGTATTGGTTATATGTTTTCCCCCGGGACAAACAAAACAAAGCAGATTGTTTGTGCTATGGTTCCTTTGAACCAGAAATTACAATCTTTGCTTCAAGAGACAAGAGGATTATGAAACCTTTTAAATGTCCCCCCTTTCTCCTTTTACTGCAAAGCTCCAATGAACTCCAAACCCAGGGGTATTCATCGTAGCACAACAGACTAACCAAATAGGAGTGGGAAGTCATTTGAGATCTTTTTCCTTTACCTAAGCCCCATGCGAGGATGGGGCTTGTGGGAAGCTCAGGGAAGGGGCCGCCTTTGCGGAGGCAGGCACAGCTTCACTAGGCACAGCAATTACTCTGAAAACATCTGGGGCATGAAAAATTAAAACACCAGAATTACAATGGGTAGAGTTTGTGTCCAGGATATTTCCTGTGCGTTGCCTCTCCTGCCGGGAGAGGCTGGCCAGGAAGGCTTCCAGTAGGTAAGATCTATCCTCTTCCTCCACCTGTGCTGAGCTCGGGTTTAGGATTTGAATTTGTTTGGTGCAGTACCCTCCAACCTTCCCTGGCCTTTTGATTCCCAAATAGGAAGAAATCCAGGAATCACAGAGGATTGCTTACGTGTTGGCCCAACAGGAGGGCAGCCCAACTTCTGCTTTCTGCTTCACATATATGTTCACTTGACATTAAAAGAAACTGTGACACTTTCATCAACTCCTTCCCCTGAAAATTGGAAAAGGAAAAGGATTAAGCAATTCCCTGCTTGTTAGGAGTAATAGTTTACACCTCACTGATGATGAAAAAATCATCTTTACAGAAGAATGCCAGCTAATAAATATTCGAGGAACCAAGGAATTAGAAAATCACCAGTTTGCAGCCCTAAGTGAAGTAAAGGATTCAGGCAAGGATCATCAACGAAAGTTAAAGCCATTGGGTATTAGAGTAGAATAAAGTCAATTTCAGTGATGTAAAAGTGAGAAAAATTATTTCCCCATCTGCCCTTTCTTAGGAAGTCGTGGGGCTATAGGGCCAAACAAAATAAGGGAGGACAGGCAGCCTGTGGGGAACAGGAGCACCAGGCGTCAGCCAGGGCGAAGGGAAGTCTTGGGAAGATGAGCAGTCAGCCCTAACAGGAGACAGGATGCAAACTGGGGCTGGAGTCGGAGACATCTGTGTCATTTTCATGACAATTTGGACTTAGAAAGACAATGAAGGCAAACAATGAAAAAACAAAAGAAAAATATTTTTTAACTCCAGTAAAAGAAAGACAAACAACAACAACAGCTGTTGAAGGAAAGTCCTGTCCTCACAGCGACGAGTTGGCTCTAAAGTTAATTATGATTCCACAGTCAGCCATGTAATCCCTATTTACTGATTGTGAACTTTTAAAGTTGACCAAGAACAAACACAAACACTTCCGGCAAAATAACAATAAAAACATCCTCCATCTTCACCAGGACATCCAAGTACAGATAATGAGAGCGGAAGGGGGTAGGAGATTGTGGGGATGATAGCACCATCATCTTACAAAATGAGGAGTCAGAAGAAGCTCTTATTGACCTAATAAGAAAAAAAGTGTAAACGAATCACAAAAGGAACAAATGTAACCCATTGAAAAGGGAAGAATGATGTTATTATATTGAACTATTAGGAAGAGAGGCAGAGGTGGTGGAAGGGAATTAAATCTTCATCTGTCATAGGAGGAAGTCAGTAATTAATGTCCAGAATCCATCAGTCTATAAATTATGGCAACATATATTTTTAAAATATGGAGGTAATGCTCAGAAGAAATAGCTGAAAGTGTTAATAAAGACTGTCTCTGGGCAGGGCACGGTGGCTCATGCCTGTGATCCCAGCACTTAGGGAGGCCTAGGCGGGGGATCGCTTGAGCCCAGGAGTTTGAGACCAGCCTGGCCAACATGGCAAAACCCTGTCTCTACAAAAAATACAACAATTAGCTGGGCATGGTGGGGCATGCCTGTGGTCCCAGCTACTCAGTGGAGGCGATGCTGAGGCGGTGTACACAGTAGCTGTGGTTGTGCCAAAGCACTCCAGCCTGGGAGACAGAAACCCTATCTCCAAAGAAAAAAGCACTGTCTGTGAGGAATGGGCTCAGGATGGGCAGGATGAAGCAAGAAAGAGTTGTTTCTCTTTAAAATCTTTTCGTATAATTTGATTTTTTTAGCCGAACACAGGTATTACCTCCATTTTTAAAACCCATATTAAAAATATATAGTAGCCAAAAGAAATGCACCAAATAATTGAGGATTATTGTCATCCTATGAATATCTAGTCTCTTGATTTTAAAAATAGGTTGACATAGAGTTAACAGAATTGCAACTCAACAATTAATATGAAACTACTGAGACACATAAGAACTGGGTCTTGCACTCTCAAATTGGTTTATCCCTTAAATTATTTGTTTTCTTTTCTGTCTCTCAGTAGAATTTTTGTTATGTAAAGCTCATATATTGTTTCTATATATCTTTTGCTGAGTTTATCCCTAAAGCCTTTATATTTGTATTCCTATATTCAGTGGGATTTTTAAAGTAAGATTTATAAGTGACTATTGCTGACATGGAAAAATCATTGCTTTTGCTCCATTTAAATATCACTCGCATACTGCAATCATATTATTATAGTTTTTTAGTTTAATCTCTTATTTTAGTTTGTATTAAGTTGATGATAATATCATCTGTAATGATTAGCCCAGCCCTAGTTTTGCTAATTCCTTTGCTCTATTTACTCAATTTTTTAAGTTATTAAATAGCAGCAACGGAGAGCTTCCTTATTCCTTCCCTTGATGTTAATGGAAACACAACTAATGTTTCACTCAGCAAGGTTTGAGCTAGCTGTTACCAGAGGCTGACAATGCACAGTACTCAAGAGGAAAGGCCTCCAGACGAGACTGCCTCGTCCTGAGTCAGATCTGGATCTACCACTTACTTAGCAGCATGACCTTGACCAATCACTTAGCCTCTCTACACCGTAGCTCCCTTTCTGTAAAATGGGATGACACTCCCTACCTCTGAGGACAATCGTGCTCATTAACTGAGATTCTCTGTATATAGCACCTGTAACAGTGCTCAGGCAGGTCTGATGTGTGCTACTTTCAAGAATCTAACATATGACACTCACTTCATATCATCTTGCTAGAGTCAGCCTTTTATCAGTTCCTTGAGGCCGTTTTGGACCCTGACTCTGTCCTCAGTTTTCATGGTTTCCACTAGTTTAGCAGAACCTTGCAGATTCCCCAGCCATTTGGGGTGTTGTATGCATTCTACATGAGGAACCATGACTGTCACCCGAGTGCCCCATGGATCTTCTCCTCTTTCTTCTTCGCATCCTATTGAGAAAGGTGCGTCATGAGAAAGGTGCAGGGCTGCAGGACTAAGCCATGACTTCACCCCAGGGCTGTCCTTTTATTTTATTTTATGCTTAAAATGAGTTTGCTTTTAGATGAGATAATATATTCAAAATGATATTTAAAAGTGCCGCTGTGTGGTCTTGGGTAAAGTGAGCTCCTCTTGGCTTTGTTTCTCATCTCTAAGTTGAATGAGACTGTCTCCTTCACAGGGCTGTTTTGGAAATTGAAGGGCAAACAGAAATGCATGCTTAGTCTGGCACCTGTACCACACCTTCTTCATTTATTTTCACTTCTGCAACCAGGAGTCAGGTGATGTTAGGTGTCCTGCACCTCACTTCCCCTTTGTCCAAAGTGAGAAGCACTGAGTGGCCTAGAATGTGGGGGAGAACCACGCTTCCCAAGATTAAGCACAGCTCCACTTGGGTGGATGGAATTTGGTCTTCTTCCAGGCTCAGCTCGGGAGAGAGTCAGACATATTTACTCCCAGTCCTAAAACAGCAGCTGAGCCATCTCAGAAGATGCCATCATCTCTGAAAAAATACTGAGAGTACCATTCCGTTCACCACCAGTAGCTCTGAATCTTCAGCTGAGGAATGAGGGTGTGCAACACAGAGATACAGCTTCCTTCCCTGCAGAGGTCAATTCCTTCCCAGCCAGACCTGTTCAAAGCCCTTAGACCTTCCAGAAAGGTACTCACAGCTCTATGCAAGATATTTTTATTAATAGTTGGACAAGAAAAAGGAATGCATTTGCATGCAGCTATATCCGCAAGCCCAAAGAGACATTCAGATTACTCTGAGACAAACCAAGCAAATGCCACAAAAACATAGACAAGTCCTCCCGCTGCCTGTCTTGGTGGATAGAATACCAGTTATCGGCATGTATAGGCGCATTCACTTGGCACACGCGTGAGCCACTGCCGTGTTCTGCTTGCCAAGCCATCCTCACTGAGGACGTGGAGAAGAGCACAGAGATTGTGCCCACAGCGACGCTGCAGCCCCAGATCCAGACGTTCATGACAGCCGTCCCGGGGAGGTTTTCCTGAGCGGCAGACAGAGCCATTAGACACCTGCAAAGCGTGCAGCTCCCTTTAGTCGGCTTTTCCTCCTACTTTCTCCATCTTTCTGAATTGCCTCAACAATTCACCCAAGTCAGAGACTTGGTAAGACCCTCAGATCTTTGTCTGTCACCCCTCCGTCCAACCAGTCACCAAATCCTGTTGATTTGACTTCTTAACTATCATCCAGATATGTCCATTCTTTTCCCCTTCTTCAGTGCTTCCTGAATTCCTGCAGTAGCTTCCTGCTTGGTCTGTCTGCTCTAGTGTCTTCCTCTCCAATCTATTTTCCACAAAGCAGCTAACGTGATTGTGGGTGTTAGTGACCCACAAAGGGCTTCCCCTCTAGGTGAATTCCAGATTCATAGCATGGCATACAACGCCCTATGTGATCTGCCGCTGCCCACCTCTCTCTGCCCTCTCCATGCCCCCACTGCTGTGCTCCAGCCAACTGGAGTGGTCCAGCTCTATCTCACTGACCTTCTCCCTGACGTTCCCACTGCCTCCAGCCACCCCCTCCTCACTAACTGCAGTTCATCCTCAAGTGTCATAGCCTAGAAACACCTGTCTTGATCCTGCTCATACTGAGTTTGTGGTCCTCCTCTGGGCTCCCAGCGAACCACGGGATGACTTCTTGGTCGCTTCTCAGTGCCCTTAGCTAGACTATGAGCTCCTTGCTGGCCAACAATGGAGCTTACTCAACATTGCACCTCCAACACAGAGTAAATACTCAATAACGTTTATTGAAAATATTCATTCATTCCTCAAAATAAAGCATTGACAAAGCAACCTGCTGCTACTCTCTTTTGAGGACTGCATTACTGTTTACAAACACGTCTACCACCTTTATTCATCCGAACCACACAATAACCCAACCAAGGTGCTGTAAGATGGTACTGTTTCCATTTTAAAGGTAAGAGCAATCAAACCCTTTAATATGAAAGCTGGAACTCCAAGAACTTAAGTGACCTGCCCAAGACAGGTTAAGTGACCTGAAACAGACCAGTATGGACATAGTGATGTTGGGCATGGCAGACCTACTCAGCACCTCCTATATGCCAGCACCTCCTATATGCCAGCAGCTACTATATGCCAGGCTCTGGCAAGGTCCTTTACATGTGTCACTTTGTTTATTCTTCTGAACCCTAGTGTAGTGTTCTTCCTACAAGACTACTGACTTTGTTTTAACCATCTAGAAACATTTGTAGAATAAGGGACATCGGAAGGGCGTTTTTCTGATGATAACTCGCCCAGTGCTACAGAGTCAAGAGCCCATTCATGGTTCCAGTTCAAGTTAAGACCAGAGAATTTCCATGTTACAAGAGAACAGTAGCTCACAGGTCTACCCCACCCACTACAACGTAGCACATGAAGGCTATCTGCTTAGCCCTAGTCAGTTTCCTGGTAGGCCCCACAAAAGCAGGACCCAGGAAGAGGAGGAAGGAGTAATGAGACGTTTTAATTGTCTTCCCAACATCTTTTCCATCCTGTATCTACTATGCAGTTTCCAGGAAGTTTGGGGGAAATTTTACCTCAATCTAGGGATTGAGGGTGGGGGCAATGCTCTTGTTGTTTTTAACCCAACCCGCGTAATCCTTTGCCTACCTATAACAGAAGTAGACATTTAATTTTTCCACACCTTTTCTAGCTCATGGCATTTCCTCCATCCAAGGAATTTGTGCAGATGACCAAATTCCGGCCACTAAGACATGAGTGTGGGTCTCAGAAGGTTTCAGGAAGGGACATTTTCTCACTGTAAAAAAAGCACTACTATTCAGTCCTTTCTTTTCCTCTGGCATATGGAGGCAAAGCCCAGGGTATCTACAGATACACTGGCATCATGAGAGAAGCCCATCTAGGGATGAAGTCTCCACACAGGCAGAAATCCAGCTAGAGTGACCACAGAGGCACAGTTCCAGGGCCACTGTGATGATACACTGGCCAATGCCTGCCTTACTCTGGATCATTATTCAGTAATGTAGGGTGACATATTTCTTGATAGTTTAAGCCAGATAGAGACATGTACTCAGATATTTGTGACAGAAAACACTTCAACACATACGATTCCTTTACCAATGGAGGGGTTGAGAAACATCTTCATGGGAATGCCATGGGCTCCCAAAAGTGAGAGAAGCGTTATAAAACCTCTGTATCTTGGGAGGTAGTGGTTAGGGACATGGGCTCAAACTGTATTCAAATCCCAGCCGTGACATTCACTAGCTCTGCTATTGGGAATGTTACTTAATCTTTTGAAATTTCAATTGCTGCATTTATGAAATAGGAATAATAATTGTTACTTCATAGAACGGCTGTAAAGATGTAATAAAATAATGCATTAAAAAAACTTCGCACGGTGCCTGCTGTATACTAGCAGTATACAGTAACTGCTGTTGTTTAGTAATGGTGGTAGTAATGGTAGTGATGGTAATGCTGCTTAGTAGTGATAATTATTCTATGTACATAAAACCTTCAAAGTCATTCATGCATTGCTCGGCCCTGGAGGTGCTGATGGAATCTAGAGTTGACGATGATTCAGAATTTAGCTCATTGCACCTAATGGCTGAAAACTGATCTTTTTGCAAATAGAAATAAATTCCCAATGAAATTGTTGGGGAGTTTTAATTAAGGTGATCAGGCTGATTAATGATTCCCTCTGGGCAAGTACTGGTCTCTGGATTCTTTCCCGGAGACTGGCCCTGCCTCAGGGCTCGACAGAGGAGGTGAGCACGTGTATATGGGGGAAGGAAGGGGGCTGAGGGGCTTCCAAGTTGCTAGCATGCTTCTCCTGGCTTTTTAAAAGGTTTCTTTCTTCTAACATAAAACAAGGATATTCAAAGACTCATGAAATGAAAGTATAATTTAATGAATTACTGTAAGTCAAATTCTTCTGTAATTACCTCCTGTGTCAAGAACTAGAACTTGCATCTACATGAGACTCCCCTCTGTGCCCCATCTCAACCACCACACAAACACACTCTCCGAACAAGACCACGACTCTGACATTTTTTAGACTTTTAAGTTCAGGGTTACACGTGCAGGTTTGTTATACAGGTGAACGTGTGTCACGGGGGTTTGTTGTACAGATTATTTTTATCACCCAGGTATTAAGCCTTGTACCCATGAGTTATTTTTCCTGATCCTCTCTTTTCTCCCACCCTCCACCCTCTGGTAGTTCCCACTGTGTATTGTTCCCCTCTGTGTGCCCATGTGTTCTCATCTTTTAGCTCCCACTCACAAATGAGAACATGTGATATTTGGTTTTCTGTTCTGGTGCTTGTTTGCTAAGGGTAATACCCTTCAGCTCTATCCATGTCTCTTCAAAGAAAATGACCTCATTCTTTTTTAAGGCTGCATAGTATTCCATGAGGTATATGTACCACATTTTCTTTATCCAGTCTATCTTTGATGGGCATTTAGGCTGATTCCAGCTCTTTGCTACTATGAATAGCACTGCAATGAACATACACATGTATGTGTCTTTATGATAATTGCTTCCTTGCAATTCTTTAGTTTTATCACCCAGGCTAAACCTCTAAACAATATAATTTAACTTTGCCTGTTATATTTAATTTATTTCATGTCTTTCTGTTTCATATGTCTCTTTGTTTATAGGTTTTCTCTTGGTCACCCCCTGCCCTTACCCCTTTCTATTTGTTAAAGGAATAGAAACTTGATTCCTCAAGCTTCTCACAAGCTTTTAATAGTTTGTTCATGTTTCTGTCCTTGCATCCTCTTGGTATAGTACAAAATGTCCCTCTGTCCTCCGTATTTCCTATAAACAAGTAGCTGTGTATAAAGGCAAGATCAAATTCAGGTTTGGTTTTACAGGGCAGAACTTTAGAAGTGTGTTCTTCCCTCAAGAGGCACATAATGTCTAGTTGTCTCCCTCTGTTGAAAACCCATAAATAAAGGAAAGAATCAATCATTAATCCTGTCTTTCTATAGGAACTGTTCCACTAGGTAGTGAAATAGTAGACCAAAGGAAGTGCCTCTTCAGAGAAGCCTTCCAGTTAATAAATAAGAAATAAATGATAGAACTAGGTAACATTATTTTTCAACCCTCAATCAATCATTAATAAATGGATCATTATATTTCAGTGAAAGTCAGAGAATAGGAGGAGTTCAGGTCTCCTCAGCTCTCATTCAGTAACAAAGTAATATCAAAGGAGGGAAGTGACAGTCCAAAGTCACTTGGGTTAGAGAGGAGAGTCAACAAACCCCAGAGCTCTGGGTCCTGTATACAGAGTTTGTGCAGACCAATTGCATGATATTTACAGCTGTTGTCTCTAGTCTCCTCTCTCCATATCCAGGGATACACGCTCATACACTGTAAGAGAGTGTCTCCAAAGATGCCCCGTCAGCCCCCAATGAATAGTGCCTCTCAGTACTTAATGTCCTTATATAGTCACACACACACACTGGATCCCGGCTGACTCTGTAACCAATTAAATGTGGTGGAAGAGACACTGCATGACTTCTAAGTCTAGACATAAGAAGCCTTGCAACTTCAACCTTGTTCTTTGGGAACACTCATTCTGTGGGAAGCCTGGACCATGTCAGAAATCCGACTATGCTGAGACTGCCATGCTGTGAGGAAGCCCAAGCTAGGCCATGTGGAGCAGCCTAACCAACCCCCAGCTGTTTCAGCTCTACAATCCAGGAGTTAAGTATGTAAGTGAAAACATTTTAGGTGTTTCTACCCCAATTGATGCCATTTGGAGAAGAAACAGGGAACCCAGCTAATAGAACCAAGGGTCAAGTTTTCCCAGCCATCTCCATCCATTTGAGCTACTCCAGCTAAGACCTCATACAACAATGAGCAGGGACAAGCCATCTCTGCCATAGCATGCCCAAATTCCTGACCCACAGAATTGTGAGCATAATAAAAAGATTGTTGCCTTACACCATTAAGTTTTGACATGGCCTGTTACGGCAATAACCAGAACATACACAGAGTTTATATTCATATGCATAAATTAGATGCCTTCTGCTATCACAGGACATAAGAACTTCTTGAAAAAAGAAATCCCTTGATTCCTCTTTGGACAAGCTTCCAAATGTCAGAGACCAGGTCTCTTTTTAGCCCACCCTTGTTTTCTCCAGCCCCCATGCAGCCATCTGGTTCCATTTTATCTCTAAAATCACCCTGGGTTGAATGACCTTCGGGTGTCCTAGTCTCTTATCATTTATATTTTTTCATTTATCTCCTCTATCTGCCTTGGATAATTTGAAGTTCCTTAGGGGTGGGGATACTATCACATGTTTATTATGGAATATTTTACTATACTAAAATAGATAATGTGTATATAAACTATATGCATTATAATGAAACAAACACCATAAATCTACTTGGTGCTAACTTGAAAAATAAAATATGAGAAACAGGGAGTTTTCCTTTGAAGTTCTTTAGTGCCCCTGATGGCAGACATCATCTTTCCACAGAAGGATCCACTTTCTTAAACTTTATGTTTAGCATTTCATTTCTTTTCTTTATAGTTCTGCCCCAGATGTGTATATTTAAAAAAACATTGGATTTAGTTTTGCTTTCTTTTGAAGTTTATAGAAATGATATTATGGTGTATTAATTCTTCAGCAATTTGCTTTTCCATTCAACATTATACTTCTGATTGTACTCTTCATTAAAATGTGTAGCATTATTTTCTCTGCTGTATAGTATTCCAGCATGTGAGTACACTATTCTGTAATGGTTGTTGGTATTGTTTGTGGACATTTTGCTATTAAACAATACTGCTATGGACATTGTTGAGTATGTCTCCTGGTGCATGTACTTTGGCAAGAGAACCCATTTTTCACTATCGTTTCTTTAGTGTCTCACACACTGCCTGACATTATAGGCATTCAATGAAATATTGAACAAGTGAATAAGTAACTATTTTGTTCAAGTTTTCCTTATTCTTATCTATTTTCTTTTCTGATCTATTTATTGCTGAGAGAACTATGTTAAAATACACTACTGTGCTGGGTATTTTACAGTTTTGTTAATTTTTGTTTTACATATCTCAGAGCTATATTATTAAGTATAAATGGACTAGAAATATGCCCTCCTAGTGAACTAAAACTTTTATTATTATATAAGAATTCTCAATCTCTAGAAATGCTTTTTTGATCATAGTGTATTTTGTGTGACATTAATATTATTAA
Source organism: Cacajao melanocephalus (assembly GCA_963573385.1). Taxonomy (NCBI): domain Eukaryota; kingdom Metazoa; phylum Chordata; class Mammalia; order Primates; family Pitheciidae; genus Cacajao; species Cacajao melanocephalus. Next base: position 38,581 of record CAUYLG010035396.1, read on the forward strand.
ATCAGTTTTCTTTTGTTACTATTTGCCTGTTTTGCTTTTTCTATTATTTATTCTCAAACTTCTGCTGTCCTCCTTTTTCTTTATATTTAGTTTATATTGTTTTTATTTCTGGTCTGGTAATCTATGCCTTTTAAATAGTTAAATAGCCTATTAACATTTAGTGTGATTACAAATGTATTTGGATTTATTTCTACCATCTTATTTTTTCCTTGCTATTAATCCTGTTTCTCCTTTATGCATGATTACGTACGTGTGTATATGTGTGTGTCTTCTCTTTTGGGGCCTCATTTCCAATTCATCAAAATTTTAGCTTGTTTACTTTCAAATTTTGCAAAAGGCATTCAGGTACCAATCCCACCTGAGGGCCAACCTGTGTCCACAGATTCACAGAGGATATATTTTCCCCTTTACCCAGAATCAAGGTTAGGCTGAGACAGACAAGTTTTCTTGCATTTTGACTCTGCAGGAAGGGTTTTCTTGGTTTACTTTTTACTGAGCGTAGCTCTTTGTGGATCATATTTTTAGATGGAGTGGAGAAAAGACACCACTCCACCTCCCCCCGGGCTTGATGCTGTGTCTCCCTCCACATCTGTGTCTGTGGCTACAGGTGCCTCTGGACAGCCAGTAACATCAGCACCCATTCATTCCCATTCTCACTTCATCCCTGATCTCTGACAACTTTCTTCATTTTTTTACAAGGCCATCCATGCATTTAAAATTGTGTCTCTTACATCTTATCTATCATTTTAGTTGTGTGGTAATAGAAGAGTTTCAGATTTTCTAATCTCCCATTTTACCAGGAAAAGAAATCTCTTTTTCTAATTTACAAAAGATGATAAATTCTCATGTACAACATATGGCAGGCAAACTACAAAGATTATTCCCCCTTTTTTAAAGGGAATAAGAGGTCAGATGTTATTCAGACTAATGTATCTTGGGGATAATATTGCTCCGGGGGTTCACCAGTAAACACTTAGAAGAAAATGGCATCATCAGGAAATAATTCCACAAAGGTATATTCCTAGGAGAATTTTCTCGTTGGAACAGTGACAAAGACTTGCAACCAAGTATCAGGGAGAGATTTCTCTACACCTCATTTGTGATTAATAAAAGCACTCCATTGAAGATCAATGTATTGTTAATAATGGTTACACAGGTTTAAAGTTTCATGAAAATCACTGTTTACAAAGTACTTTTATTAGACTTATTTTGTACCCCTTTTGACAGATATTCCAAAAGACCGCTGGATTAGGAGCTATGGGCAGAAGTGCTAGGGCACCTTCCATGGAGTCAGAAGACCCAGCACCAACAACAATGACAGAGATTTTTTGAAGAAGGCTTTTGACAAGCCACCTAAAATCTAAAACCTTTGCTTTCTACCTTTCCTGGCTTAGCTTCATGATGCTGAAATCTATAAGGACACCGGGGTTCATTCCAGCCACTGCCTTTCACTAAACTCAGAGTTCCTATGGTCCTCACCTTCCGGTAAGTACATTTTACCATAGATTCAACCCAAGTCCATAAAGTTTATATATAGCACTCTCCCTTCCGCATTAATAGCCCATCTCCCAGGCTCTTAGAGCAGAAGTGGATTATGAGAAGACAGTCAAACAGTCAACAGTGTGAAGCTCTCCCATTCCCCTCATGCCTCCACCCGACGTAGGGCTTCTCAAACAACAGGCTCTCCACAGTCTCAGGACATCACTAGTGCAGGAACAGTGGTTTTGCTGGATGAAACTCTAACTTTAAGGAGACTGACCCTAGGAACTAAGAAGACCAACCCTACGTACCTGGCCATCAATGGCCCCCAGGGTTGTCCTTTTTGAGCAGGACAAATATAGAAAAACAGAGTTTGGGTCCCCTTGTTATTTCCAGGATTGCCAAGAATAACCCACTGTCATGCTCCTGTAGTCCATATTGTGTGAGATCTTTATTCCTTCAATGCTCTGATTCTTGACATTAAAAATGAGAGACATTTATTTGTCTTTTCTTACGCAAAATCTGCAGTTCTCGATTTTCCCACATAGTACCTCAGAACATTTTTGGCCTTTTCTCTGACCGCCTGACATTGTAACCACAGAACCACTCCAATCTGGTTCAACTTTGTCAGTAACAAAACGATTAGCTGTTTTTCAATGCGATAGACTCCCAGGTTACAGGTCACGCAACCTAAGCTTACCCAGATAAAGCCAGCATGCCCAATTTGTGACCCCGGAGCCAGCCAGAATAACAAAGTCAACCACAGGTGGAACCTAATGCTTGGATTGAGGAACAGGGACCAAATTAAGAATCAAGGGGTGCTCTGTTTTGTTGCAGTGCAGACCTAAAAGCCAAGGACTCAGCATCACCTCTTTGCATAAACCAATTTAGATCATCCCTCATTGCATTTTTCTATCTCTCCCATTGTTACTCTCTGCTTTTAAAATCTGCCCTTAGACCACAGGTCGGGGAGACAGAGTTGAATATTGCCTCCTCTCTCCTTGCCAGTTGACTTGCAATAAAGCTTTTTCTTTTCTCAAAAGCCGATGCCAGCCATAGTATTGGCTTCTATGCTCATGGACAGCAAGCCCATTGCTCGGTAACAACATGACCCAGAACATTCCAAGGATGATTATAAATAATCACCTAACATTTCAGTATGGATGTTCAATATTTATCCACTGTTAAAACGTGTCACAGTTCCAGTTTCCATCAGAACACACACATTGCAAAAAAAGTGAGGCACATAGAAAATGTGAGCAAACCAAGATCATTTACACAGATAAGAATGCTTAGGCTCAAAGCGGGTGCTTACTCCAGGTCACACATCCCCAGAGTTACAGGGCCAAGACGAAACTGAGGCCATCTGTACCCAAATCTACTGACTTTGCCACTAGTCCACATTAGCTCACATGGGGTAACTCAGTTCCTCAGAATAACTCCACTTTATGGTGAAAACTGATAATACAAAAAGGCCAAGCCTTTACCATGATGCCATAGCTGGGGTGAGTTCATCAAAACAGTGGAGAGAATGAGAGAAAGGGAAAGTGGAAAGAGAGTCTCTTTGTGAAGTGATCATTGTTTCTGATTCATATTCCTTACGGAATATTTCACCTTTTTGACCTCCTATTTATCTGAATTAGATCTCTGTGCCACCCTGCCCTGGTCACACACACACACACACACACATACACTTGAATAGTCCAAGGACAATGTGTCCTAAGAAGGCCAGAGAAGTCAGTCTAAATAGGGATGCTCCATCCCAATGGATGCAGCGCTCTGTCCTGAAGTGCATGGGGGAGAAACATAAGCCACCAGTTGGGGACTCTATCCAGACAAACCCACAACCCAGATAAGAAGAGGCCAGATAAACAAGGCTGCCCAATTCTCACCCTCCTCTCTGGGCAAAGTGGCCTGGGGCAGAGGACAAAGCATGCACCTGTCCCCAGCACTGGTCTGGTTTCTTTTTTTAATCATTTAGACAATGGCTTATCAAGAATCTGGCTCCTTTAAATAGACTGAGCTGTGGACCAGGGGCCAGGAATTCAACTCTCAGCCCCACCCTACCACTGTGGTGTGACTCACCCAGCCTCCATGCCTTTTTCCTCTTGCCTCCCTTCCCCCCTGCCTCGCTCATAGGAGATAGAAGGTGTGCCTATCTTCTGCACAGCAAAAGAAACTATCAATAGAGTGAACTGGCAACCAACAGAATGGGAAAAAAAATTCTTGGAATCTACCCATCTGACAAACAGCTAATATCCAGAATCTATGGAGAACTTAAACAAATTTACAAGAAAAAAACAAACAACTCCATCATAAAGTGGGCTAAGGATATGAACAGAGAGTTTTCAAAAGAAGACATTTATGAAGCCAACAAACATGAAAAAAAGCTCATCATCACTGGTCATCAGAGAAATGCAAATCAAAGCCACATTGAGATACCACCTCATGCCAGTGAGAATGGTGATCATTAAAAAATCAGGAGACAACAGATGCTAGAGAGGATGTGGAAAAATAGGAATGCTTTTACACTGTTGGTGGAAGTGTAAATTAATTCAACTATTGTGGAAGACAGTGTGGCAATTCCTCAAGGACCTAGAAATAGAATACCATTTGACCCAGCAATCCCATTACAGGGTATATCCCCAAAGGATTATAAATCATTCTATTATAAAGACACATGCACACGTATGTTCATTATGGCATTGTTCACAATAGCAAAGACTTGGAATCAACCCAAATGCCCATCAATGATAGACTGGATAAAGAAAATGTGGCATGTACACCATGGAATACCTTGCATCCATAAAAAAGGATGAGTTTATGTCCTTTGCAGGGACATGGATGAAACTGGAAACCATCATTCTCAGCCAACTCACACAAGAACAGAAAACCAAACACTACATGTTCTCACTCATAAGTGGGTGTTGAACAATGAGAACACACAGACACAGGGAGGGGAACATCACACACCAGAGCCTGTCAGGGAGTGGGGGGCTAGGGGAGGAATAGCAGGGTTTGGGGGGATTGGGGAGGGATAGCATTAGGAGAAATACCTAATGTAGATGGGGGGGCAATGGATGCAGCAAACCACCACCACGGCATGTGTATACCTATGTAACAAACCTGCACAATCTGCACATGTACCCCAGAACTTAAAGTATAATAAATAATTTTTTTGAAAAAAGAAAGTGTGCCTGTCAGCCTTCCTCAGAGGGCTGCAATCAGGCGTATGACAAAAATAACAGCAATACTCCCATTTTTCTGCAGAATCACCATGGCAGCTGGGACCCCGTACACATATCCTGAAAATGTGAGGGCCTTCCAAGTGTTCAGCATAGTGGGACTCAGGTCCACATGCTCTCTGCACCACCCCACTTCCACTTTGGCCAAACAAACACCACCCCTGAATTTCTCTGCCAATTTCTTGACGGCGAGTTTCCAGCATTTGAGGGTGATGATGGATTTCGTGTGTTTGAGAGCAGTGCCACTGCCTACTAAGAGGAGCTGTGTGGAAGTACTCCAGAGGCAGCAGCCCCAGCGCTGCAGGGGGTGAGCTCTGCTGACAGCAATCCAGCGCTAGTACCTGGGAGCTCCCCACTGCAGGCTCCATGCACTGTAACAGAAAGGCCACTGAGCGTGCAAAGAAGGAGGAGAGGTGAATTCTGGGGCTCCTGGATGCTCACTTGAAGATGAGGAGTTTTCTGGCGGGTGAACAAGTGCCACTGGCTGATGTCACTGATGCGTGCTGCTGTGGCCCCTTAAGCAGGTCCTGGAGCCTTCCTTCCACCAGGCCAACCACTGGTTCCTCACCTGCATTAACCAGCCTCAATTCCAGGGTGTTTTGGGGGAAGTAAATCTGTGAGAACATAGCCCAGTTTGATGCTAAAACGTCTGCAGAGAGCCAGCTAAACAGGACACCCCTGTTTAGGAAAGGGAAGGGTTCATGGCAGGGGGCAGAAGCCCCAGGCTGAGCAGATAGCGGAGAAAAGGAAAGCTGCCCCTGCTCCTGAGGAGGAGATGGAGGAATGTGAGCAGGTGCGGCTGCTGAGCCCAAGGCCAAGGACCCCTTCGCTCATCATCCAAGAGTACCTCTGTGTCGGATGAAAGTCAATACAGGTACTCTAAGGAGGACATACTCCCTGTGGCGCTGCCATATTTTAGGGAGCAGTTTGATAAGGACAGCTGGTTCCTGTGGTTCTCAGAGTATCACTTCTTTGAAGAACTCACCCAGATCTTCAGGAGTTGTGATCTCATCACTGGAATGTTCCAGCGACTGGCCAAGCTGAGGAAGAATGTTTTTGTCAGTGTCCTCTTTGGAACCAATAGCAGCTCTGAGTCTGGGTCTTCCAGGCTCAGGAGCCCGCCTTCTCACTGCGTCCAGATCGGCAGGTGGGACTACAGTCACACGCATGGTAGAAACTGGATCCTGGCAGCAAGGGAACCCAGACGCTGCTTCACGAGTACTTCTCCTGGGAGGTGGCCTTCTGGCATGCGGGCAAAGCCTTCAGTCAGGGCAGGATCATCAGGTGAGCACTCTTGCCACTGCCTAGCTCCCTGCACCTGCCCTTCAGGGAGATGGGGGTCACTAAAGGAAACTGAACAATGAAAAGTAAACAAACAGCAACTAGCATTTGTAAATACCTACTGTGTGCCATATTCTTCACATACGTGATTTTTATCTGCCAACAACTCTGTGAGGCAGTGATTATTCTCATTGTCCAGATAAGAAAACTAAGGCTCAGGGAGTTAGACAACTTGCCTCAGGTAAGCAGCTGGTAAGAAGTAAGACTTCAATTTGAAGCCAGGTAAGATCTGGCTCTGAAACTGTGCTGGTTCGCTATTTCATGGTGCACTCACGGATGCTCTCACCTTCATCACAACAGTTTCTTTCCCCAGGAGAGAGCAGCAGCCCTGTTAGAAGAATGATCACCACTTTTTCCTTTCTTTCTTTCATGTTAACCCAACCACTGCACCATCTCTTTCCAGTGAACTTTTAATGTTGGAATCTGGGCATTCAGACCCAGTGTATTAGTCTGTTTCCACACAGCTATAAAGAAATACCCATGACTGGGTAATTTATAAAGGAAAGAGGTTTAATTGACTCACAGTTCCACATGGCTGGGGAGGCCTCAGCAAACTTACAATCACGGCACAAGGTGAAGGGGAAGCAGGCACCTTCTTTACAAGGCAGCAGAAGAGAAAAGAACGAAGCAAGAACTTCCAGACACTTAGAAAAGAATCAGTGCCCCCGAGAACTCACTCGCTGTCATGAGAACAGCAGCAGGGATGCCACCCCCACGATCCAATCACCTCACTCCCTTGACATGTGGAAATTACAATTTGAGATGATATTTGGGTGGGGACACAGAGCCAACCATATCATCCAAATCTGGGGAGGCATGCCCATCGGTCCCTCATTCATTTCACTGTGAGTTTAGGAGACCATGTGACCACTTATTTTTTAGGTGATGCCCCTATTCTTTTCAGAAGCACTGATTGAAAAGGATTTCTAAGAGGATTTTGAGATTCGTTTGTTATTATGTGTTTTGTTTTTTCTGCAGCATGCAGAATTCATGAGCATTTAGGAAATCAGCCCCCACTACTATAGGTTCCCTATGTGTCCCTGACAAATTAAAAGATATTTAGAACAAACACTCCTTCAAATATTTGCAAAATAATGTGATAGGAAGAGGAGCGTCCTGGACTCAACTGCTAGGAAACACGAGAGTCCAGAGTGCTTCACACAGCAGCGACTGTCATCCTCTTCCGCATCCTCTCCTTGTCCAAGGCTGGCTACCGAGATCTTTCTCACATGCTCTCCAGGATGCTCAAGAATGAATCAAGAGCTGTATGTAAATAGTGTCATTTACATAAAACAGTATTTCCAAGACACACAGAGCATCCACTTGAGTCCCAAAGATTTGACTGTAAATTCTGGTAGGTTAAATGAAACAAAATGGCCCCAAATATTATGTCAGCACCATCACCCTCACTGAGTTTGGCCTGAACCAAACCAGCCCCAGAGCCCCGGCTAGTTTCTGAGAACAAAAAGAACTCTTACTATTCTTAAATAAGAATATTTAAAAGTTTTTAAATAAAAGAAGGTTTAAATCTTTTGTGGGCTCTAACCACAAAGACCCTCTACAAATTTATGTCAGAGTGAAGAGACTTCATGTCACCCTATTCCTTCTAAAGCCTCTCTACTCCCATTCAACTCACCTTTGCAGAAGCAAAACCTAGGGGTTACAGCACACTTATCTGAAGTTGAGACCCCTCTTTTTAGAAATACAGAAATCTCTGTAGTGCAAGTCAGAACAAGAAGGGAGAGAATCATAAGAAAGAGAGTTATAATTGACAAGAAATAAAGTCAGCATTTTGTTCATATGAAGAATAGTCATCCTCTTTTATAAAACTAAAGGATATTAATTCTCACAGTGGTGAGATGTATAAAATTTAAGTTAGTTCAGAAGAAAACAAGCAACAGTCCAGGTTGAAACCCTTTGTCCGCCAACATTCTGTATTAATCAGGGTCCCCAGAAAAACAGAACAAACAGGGTATGTGTGAACATGTGTGTGTGTAAGCGTGTGTGCACAAAGACAGAGAGAGCTTTCTAATGCATTGGTTCACATGAAAAAAAGTCACTTTTATATATCTGTATTGCTAGAAGAAAAGTGAAATGCCATGGCTCCTATGAAGGAGAATTTGGCAAGATCCAGTAAAATGACATATTCATTTACTCTTTGACCTCATAATCAGACTTCTAGGAACTGATCCCAATTATGTACTGACAAAACTACCAAATTGGTATATGCACAAGGACACTAATTGAAGCATTAATTATAATAGCTAAGACAGACAACAACCAAAATGTCACAGCTGGGGACTGGTTGAACAAATTATGGCACAATTTGATAGAGTACTGTATAACTATAATAAGGAATGAGGAATATCTCTGACTTCTATTATAGTGTAATCTCTAAGATACATTGTTAAAGTGATTTTAAAAAACAACATGCAGGAAGAAGTGTATTATATTCTATTTCCGTAAGAAAGGGGAAATATATATTTTATAAATATATACAGATACAATTCTTTTTAATGGCAAAATGAATCATTAAAATTTTAAATAGTGTTTTATAGGGGAAAGTATAGAGTGGGTGAGTCAGGGATAGAAGCTAGACTTAGGTGAATACATTTTGTTTTTTAGATATAACTTTGATGCCATGTAATTATTTTACATAATTTTGAGGTAGCATTAAATTTTTAAATATTAATCCAAAACATAAAAAAGATAAATGAATTGTGTCTATGTTTTGGTGGTATCACAACAGAGAAAGAAGCCATAGAGGTTTAACTGCACACCCCTGATGGAATATATTCTAAGTACAAAATGGACTGCAAAAACAGCAACGTAAAAGTAGCTGGTTTGCTAACAGTGTTGTTGGTGGCAGTGTATGATTTTGCTATTCTGAGACTGCTATACTGGTAATGCGAGATAACACTACTGAGTAATTACATGATATTCTAATTCTGTCATCCAGACTATTTTTGAGAACAAAAATTCTGGTTGTGTGAATAAGGAAATAAAGATTAAGATAGAAGAGGTTAAGTAAAAACCAGGCAATCCTGAAACTGAAGATGGAGCATTGTTCACATTTATAATGTATGGTATCTAATTGAGAGAGAGATAGGTACTCCTTCTATTTCCTAGTTCTGTCCACCCAAGAGGAGTAGAAACAGTGACAATGACAATGACCATCAGCACCCTTGACACTCATACTGGGGTCTCTTTAGACTATTTCTCACTAAAAAGAACCAAAGAAGCTTGGAGAAACAGCAATTCTAAGTCTAACAAATAAAATACATAAGAAGACCATGGAACATCTAATTGTATCAAAAAGCAAGAAAATTAGCAAAGACTGCAGGGGTTATCCCAACTTGGAAAGGCTCCTGCCCAAAGATGGGACAATTTGAGCATCAATAATATTATTAATTATAGTGTACCAAGTTAGATACAGAAGCAAAATCTAATGGTAGGCTGTTTTCAAGAGATCCATCTCGCATGCAATGACATCCATAGACTCGAAGTAAAAGGAGGGAGAAAAGTTACCATGCAAACAGAAAACATAATAAGGCTGGAATTGCTATTGTGATTTCAGACAAAACAGACTTTACACCTACAAAGATCAAAAAGACAAAGTGTTCTTTTACACCAGCAACATCCAAGCTGAGAGCCAAGTCAAACACACAATCCCATTCAAAACTGCCACAAAAAGAATAAAATGCATAGGGATACAGCTAGCCTTTGCAGAGGTGAAAGAATTACAAAACACTGCTCAAAGAAATCAGAGATGACACAAACAAATGGAAAAACATTCCATGCTCATGGATAGGAAGAATCAGTACCATTAAAATGGACATATTGACCAAATAAATTTACAGGTTCAATCTTATTCCTACCAAACTGCCAATAACATTCTTCACAGATTTAGAAGAAAAAAAAACTATTTTAAAATCCATATGAAACCAAAAAAGAGGCTGAATAGCCAAGGCAATGCTAAACAAAAAGAACAATGTCGGAGGCATCACATTACCCAAATTCAAACTATGCTATAGGCCACAGTAACCAAAACAGCATGGGACTAGTACAAAAACAGACATAGACACTAAAGGAACAGCATAGAGAACCCCAAAACAAAGCCATACACGTACAGTCATTTGTTGACAAAGTCAACAAAAATAAGCAATGAGGAAAGGACTTTTATTCTATAAATGGTGCTTGGATGGCTGTCTAGCCATATGCACAAGAATAAAACTGGACCCCTACCTTTCACCATACAGAAAAATTAACTAAAGATGGATTAAAGACTTAAATGTAAGACCACAAATTATAAGAATCCCAGATGAAAACTGAGGAAACACCATTCTTGACACTGGCCTTGGGAAAGAATTGATGATTGAGTCCTCAAAAGCAATTGAGACAAAAACAAAAATTGACCAGTGGGACCTAAATAAATGAAAGAGCTTCCGCACAGTGAAAGAAACTATCAACAGAGCAAACAGGCAACCTACAGAATGGGAGAAAATATTTGCAAACTATGTATCTGACAAAGGTCTAATATACACAATCCATAAGGAACGTAAATGAATTTACAAGTGAAAAACAAACAACCCATTAAAAAGTGAGCAAAGGAGGTGAACAGACACTTTTCTTTTTTTTCTTTCTTTTTTTCCCCCCTTTGAGACAGAGTTTCGCTCTTGTTACCCAGACTGGAGTGCAGTTTTCAAAAGAAGACATACACATGGCCAACAAGCATATGAAAAAATGCTCAACATCAGTGGTCATTAGCGAAATGCAAATCAAAAGCACAATGAGTTGCCATCTCACACTAGTCAGAATAGCTATTATTAAGAAGTCAAAAAACAGATGCTGGAGAAGAGGAGGAGAAAAGGGAATGCTTATACACTGCTGGTGGGAATGTGAATTATTTCAGCCATTGTGAAAAACAGTTTGGTGATTTCTCAAAGAACTTAAAACAGAACTACCATTCAACCCAGCAATCCCATTATTGGGTATATACCCAAAGGCACATAAATCATTCTATCACAAAGACATAGGCACACAAATGTTCATCGCAGCACCATTCACAGTAATAAAGACACGGAATCAACCTAAATGCCCATCATCAGTAGACTGGATAAAGAAAATATGGTACATATACACCATGAAATACTATGGAGCCATAAAAAAGGATAAGATCATGTTTTTGGCAGGGACATGGATGAAGTTGGAGGCCCCTATTCTAAGTAAAATAACACAGGAACAGAAAACGAAATACTTTATGTTCTCGCTTATAAGTGGGAGCTAAACTTTGAGTACATAGGGATGCAAAGAAGAGAACACTTGCCAATGGGACCTACTTGAGGGTGGAGGGTGGAAGGAGGGTGAATACCAAAAAAACTACCTATCGGGTACTATGTCTATTACCTGGGTAACAGAATAATCTATACATTAAGCCCCCGTGACACAAAATTTACCTATATAACAAACCTGAGCATGTATCCTCAAACCTAAAATAAAACTTAAAAGATAATAATAAATAAACCTCATAATCATCATTATGATGAATTAAAATTTACCAAGTATGCTTAAATCCACAAATTCATAACAGTGAGATATTGGGAAAATGTGCACTTTGGATATTCAATAATATTAAGGAATCTCCAGTTTATATGTAAAGATGAAGAAAAAAAAGACTGAGGAATCTAAGAGTAACAACGGTAATTGAGATATGTCTCTAAGAGTCCTTATATTTCAGAGATCTCTACAGTCAATGCTTATTATTTATGACTCTGTATTTGCAAATTTGCCTACTTGCTACACTGTATTTGTCACCTCAGAATCAGTGTTCCCGGTGCTTTCATGGTCATCGCGGACGTGCACAGAACAGCCGAATATTTGAGTTGCCCAGTGTGCACGTTCCCAGCCGAGACTGAACAAGGGAAACGCTCTGCCTTCTTTCTTCAGCTCACATAAATTAAACAAGTATCCTTTCTGTGGTGCATTTAATGCCATATTTTCCCATCTTTGTTGGTGATTCTGCTGTTCAAAACGACCAGAACCTGTAATCCCAGCACTTTGGGAAGTCGAGGCATGTGGATAACCTGAGGTCAGGAATTTGAGACCAGCATGGCCAACGTGGCAAAACACCGTCTCTACTAAAAATACAAAACAATGAGCCAAGCCTGGAGGCAAGTGCCTGTAATCCCAGCTACTTGGAAGGCTGAGGCATGAGAATCACCTGAACCCAAGAGGCAGAGTTTGCAGTGAGCCAAGATCGTGCCATTGCACTCCAGCCTGGGCAACAGAGTGAGACTCCATCTCAAAAAAACAAAACAAAACAAAAAAGCAAAACAAACAGCCCCCAAGCACAGTGTTGAAATGCTGTCTCATGTTCCCAAAAGCAAGGAGGCTGCCATGTGCCTTACGTGCATTAGAGAAGCTCTGTTCAGGTATGAGTCATAGTTCTGTTGGCTGCAAGCTCATTGTTAATGAATCAACAATATGTACTAGATAAGGTGTCTTTAAACAAAAACACACGTAAAACAAGGTAAGGTATTGATTGAATCAGTGAAAACATGACCAGGGGCTCACAAGAATCTAATCCTGTAATTCCCCTAATTCAGTGTATGCGGTGACTTTATAAAGCACAACTAAAATAGTCATAAAATAGTCATAAAATATATGATGAGGAGGGGCAGGTGGGAAATACTACGTAAAATGAATAAATTATTTTTGCTGGCCTGGATCTGGCCCTCAGGACTCCAATTTTTGCCTCTGGTCTACTTCATTCTCCTTAAATACTACTGTACAGCATAGAATCTGTTCAAATTTTTTCATTCATTTCCCTATTGATAGACATTTAAAATCTTTCCAGGTTTTCACTATTATTATCAGTGCTGAGTGCACATCTGCACATGTGCAGAAGTTTCTCTTGAGAAGACATGGAGGAGTGTAATTGCGGAATCACAGGGTATGCACATTTTACATTTTAATAGACACTGCCAAATTGCCTTCAAAGTGGCTGTACCAATTAAATACTCCCACCAGCAGTGTATGCAAGTCTGGGTTTCCCACACTCTTTCCAACACTTAATTCCACAAACATTTTGGAATCTGAATCCTCTGTGTGAGAGACACTAAGGAGGTTCTGGGGGTGGGGAGGAGGCAAACTAGGACATAAGCTACATGAGACGTGGCATCGCAGACCCAAAGACGACATACGCAGACTCTCCGGAGATTTACCGAAGACTCACAGAACCATATTGTGGAAATAAAAAGCAAGCAACAGATTTTCAAGTCTTATCCAGTGGCCCACTTACCTTAAACAGTAAGCCATAAAAATTAACTAATTCACTTTAGAGTGCTAAACGTGCTAAGATATGACTGGTAGGTTTAGTTCAAGACTGTGAAAAGGGTACATTAACTTTCAAAATAAATCACATTTTTCCTTATTATACACGGATATGTATTTGCCTTTGTATTTCCAAAACAAGGCTTAAAACATACATGCCATTTGACTAAGCAGTTTTTTTTTTGTATATACCCTAGATAAATTATCTGAAAAACTTATAAAAACTTAAGTGCAACAATGTTCATTCATAGCATTGTTTACTATCCTCAAAAATATGAACTGCCCAACAATCCAAAAGAGGAATTAAATAGTTAAATCTATTTAACTATTTAATCTAACATCACAGTACTTAGCACCCAGCCTAGTGGGAGGAGGGTTTATTTCATTCACAGAACCAGCAGAGCACACTCCCCCTCCCAATACCATGCTCTGAGGGAAGACATTTAGAACGGTGAAAATACATGACTGAGGGCTCAAACAGCCCAGGCTCAGAGCCTTCTTTGGCATCTGATTTAATGTCATCCGGATTCGGCGTGGCCACCTGTAAGATGAGCACTGTAGATTTCATGTTAAATGAAGTCACAGCTATACAGTGCTGAGACAATCACTGGCATACGTACAATTAGGAACTCTCTAGATATTAGTTTTTCTCTCACCCTCTGTTTTTCTTGTCAAAGATTGGTCTCGTCTACAGAAATTGCTCATATGAAAAGGAGTAAGATGCGACTTCAGCTGGGATACTTTTTTTCTATTTGTCTCATAACATTGAAAAAAAGAGTGGTCTGACTTACAGAGAGATTCTTTGAATATGTTCACCAATTTTGTCTGATGGTTAGCAAGTGATCAGATTCTCTACCATTAGACAGACATCAGCACATACCCACGGACAGGTGTTTGTCTATCTACTTCCAAAACACAGGACCTCCGTCCCTGCTTCTGATTTCTCTCCATTGTATGCCACTAGAGTGTGTTGGAAAAGTGGAATGGGGGTGTACAGAGGAGGACCTGAAAGGGATCCACAGTCACATGACTCAGGACTGACCAATCAGAGTGTGATGGTTAATACTGAGTGTCAACTTGATGGGATTGAATTATGCAAAGCATTGATCCTGGGTGTGTCTGTGAGGGTGTTGCCAAAAAAGATGAACATTTGAGTCAGTGGCTGGGAAAGGCAGACCCACCCTTCATCTGGGTGGGCACCATCTAATCAGGTGCCAGCATGGCTAGAATATAAAGCAGGCAAAAAAACGTGAAAAGACAAGACTGGCCTAGCCTCCCAGCCTGCATCTTTCTCCCGTGCTGGATGCTTCTTGCCCTTGAACATTGGACTCCAAGTTCTTCCGTTTTGGGACTCAGCCTGGCCCTTCTTGCTCCTCAGCCTGCAGACATTCTATTGTGGGACCTTGTGATCATGTGAGTTAATGCTTAATAAACTCCCCTGTGTGTGTGTGTGTGTGTGTAAACTAATAGGATATATATCCTATTAGTTCTGTCCCTCTAGAAAACCCTAATACAGTATTCCATCCGCCTGGCTTGGTGATGGGCTCACAGATGTGCAAGTCAGTCTAGTAGTTTGCAATTTTAAGATATCCTAGGACAAAAACAAGCTCTCCTCTTTCGTCAGGGAAGTTGAGTTTGAAGATTATAGGCCTGGAACTGCTGAGATCCACTGTGTTGACAGAGTCTCCCTGAGAAGGAGGAAGACCTGAGTGTCCTGATGATCTTGTTTGAGTCCTCTGGTCAGGTCCCACCTGAAGCCAAATCTATGCCTGGACTCCAGTTACATGTGCTTTTGCGCTCTCTCTCTCTCTCTCTCTCTCTCTCTCTCTGTCTCTCCTCCCCCCCCCCAATTGAGCCTCTACTCCACCACAAAAGAATATCCTGAAATAAGGATTTATAAGCAAAGAGTTTATTTGAGAAGCAATATCAGAAAACATCAGTTATGTAATGAGCAAGTGAGGGAAAGAGAAGACAGCCAGTAAAGGTGCATCATTGAGCAAGTAACTCCTAACAGGCAGCTTGGGGCTGGTGCAGGGGCTCACGCCTGGAATCCCAGCACCTTGGGAGGCTGAGGCAGACAGATCACTTGAGACCAGGAGTTTGAGACCAGCCTGATCAACGTGGTGAAACCCCATCTCTTCTAAAAATACAAAGATTAGCCAGGTGTGGTGGTGCACACCTGTAGTCCCAGCTACTCGGGAGGCTGAGGAAGGGGAATTGCTTGAACCCGGCAGGCAGAGGTTGCAGTGAGCTGAGATCACAACAGAGTAAGACTCTGTCTCTAAATAAATACATAAATAAATATTAATTAGTTAATTAATTAGTAAAGGGCAACTTGGGCTCAGTCCCACTTGGGAACTCTGGGAGGCCTTGTGGAGGACACGTTTCAGAGCCACGCCGTCCAAGAGGCAAAGGAGCTGGAGTACTCATCCCCCTCTCCCATCTGTCCCACGTCAGTCTCTTCCCAGGGCCCGCTGGTGCCCTTCATTTTGGGCCCACTGTGAGAATGGACAGAGCAGACCGTCAGGCAGAGGTGCAGGGCTGGCAGTCAGCAGCCACTCTGCTGTGCACGGCCTCAAGGAGAGATGGGTGGGATACGCTTGCTTTGTATTGTTTGGGGTTTTTTGCAGGACAAGGACGATTAAACTAGGCTTTCTGCCGTTTGCAAAGGAAAAACATCCTGATTCATATTAATATATGTGAGACTTCCACTTAATTAGAGGTCATCCTCTTTAACCCTAGAATGTTTCTGGGATAAAACATCCCTGGATTGCTTCCTAAATCTACTCCCATCGCCGACATGACACCATCCGGTACAGGAAAACCCTCCACCAGTACCTTTGGTGTCCTGCATCCACACCGGCCACAGCCAGCTTGATCTTCACTGAGACCTGCTGGACTAGCAGAAGCTGCCAACGCTGAACCCAGTGGGTACTCCAGGAAAGCAGCACCGCCTTCACAGCTCCCTGCTCCATGTAATGCCCTGCGACCCAGTCACTGCGCTAAGATAGGGTGACCGCCTACAGGAACGACAGTGGGCTGCTTTGCGGCCCAGCATGCTCACAGGGCTCTTGGCAGCTGCCCAGAGCTTCTATCTTCGCCTCGCAAGAGGCAGACACCTCTCACCAAGGGAGCCAGGGAATAACTGGCTCGCAATCCTCCTGTGGCAAAGGTCTGAGGGGCAGGGGCCATAACTCCTCTCTCACCCACCAGAAGGATGCCTGAGACAGAGGGAGGAAGTGCAGCACATGTGTCGTCTCCTGTAAGTTTGCTGAAAGGTGATAAATACCTTTTGTTTCTATTTTGAATGAGATCTTTCTTTTCCATTATTTTTTCTAAGTGGTTACTGTTGGAAACAGGAAAGCTATTGATTTTTGTGCATTTATTTTGTAACTTGCTGCCTTACTGAATTCTCATTATTTCTAATAGTTTTTCAGGTCAGTTCTCCCAAAGGAAAAAAAAAAGTTTAGGCAATGTGACAAAACTCATAAAAACGCATGAAATCAGCCACCACCATTCAATTTGTTCTAAGATGTGTATAAAATCAAGGTAGAAACAAAATTTCACCTGTGCTACATGCCAACCACCTGTTCATACCCACCCCACTGTCCTCCACCGAAAGGCTACTCCCCAGCATAGGGAGGAAAGCCTTTGAGACCCAAACACAGAAAAGTCCTTTGCTAGAGTCAAGTGGCCAGATTTCCCCCATTCCTGGACCAGAACGGGTTCCCAAGCTGTGAGGAGAAGCCCAGGACAGAGGCTAGCTCTCCCAAACCTGACCCCAGCCTGCTGCCCATCACTCCAGCCCCTCTGCAGGCACCCAGTCACCCACGCTACCAGCAGTCTTCAAGCCTAACTGAGCACCTACGGTGTGCCAGGTTTGGGAATGCAAGAATACAAAAGGTCTAGTCCCTTCTTCAGACAACTGTCAGACATAGAGCCTTTCCACAGACGTGCCACATTTTGTTTCACCAGAATAAGCCTAAACAGCCTTCCATACACACTTCGTCACTGACTCTTCTTTGTGGGATGTGGCAACACGGTCGACACTCTGCCCAGACACCCTCCAGCTCCTTTTACGGCTACTGTGTGTCGCTCTCCTGGCTTCTGTGTGACCTTGTTTCTGCCGCCTGCACCTGTGACTCCCGGTGGAGGACTGCCCTCAGGCAGCTGGAGCCACTTGGCCCACACCTGCAGAGACTGCAGATGCCTGGGAGCCTACACCCCCCCAAGGCAGCCCTTGGCCAGTGACTGACAGGCGCAGGCGTGTCAGACTGAGATGTAACCCACACTTCAGAGCCCCTGAGGGATGGGGGTGAAGCGGCCCTGCAGGACTGCACTGTCTCTCCCCTGCCCTGCCTCGACTCCCTGACCAGTCTCCCAGGGAGCACTTCCTCAATGCATCACTTTCTCATAAGTCTTCCTCTCAGAGTTTGCTTCTGGGAAACTCTACCTAAGACAGAGCAAACGTCTGACCTCCACTGCCATAGTTTCCCATCTGTCAGGCTGGCATAATTAGAATGTCTCCCGAGAAAAAGATTAGAGTTCTATCATGAATTAAATTGTGTCCCCCTCAAAATTCATATGTTAAAGCCTTAAATCCTCAATGTGATTATATTTGGAGACAAGGCCTATAAGGAAATAATTAAGGCCAGGTGAGGTCACAAGGAAGGGACCCCGATCCAATAGGATTAGTGTCCTTATGAGAAAAGACACCGACAGCTCACATGCTGGCTTGTGTTCTCTCTCTCCTTGTCTCTCTCTCTCTCTCCCTGTCTGTCTCTCTCCCTGTCTGTCTCTCTCCCTGTCTCTCTCTCTTCCTGTCTCTCTCTCTCTGTCTCTCTCTCTCTGGGTGTATGTGTATGTCTCTCTCTCTGTCTCTCTCTCTCTGTGTCTCTCTCTCTTTGTCTCTCTCTCTCTCTCTCTCCCTGTCTCTCTCTCTCCCTCTCTCTCTCCCCCCGCCAGCCCCCTCCTCATGCACAAAGAAGAAGATCGCAGCAAGATGGTGTTCACCTACAAGTCACGAGAAAGGACACAGGATGAAACCTACCTTGCCAGTACCTTGATCATGGGCTTTTGGCCTCTGTAGTTGTGAGAAATAAATTTCTGTTGTTTCAGCCACCCAGTCGATGATATTTTACATGGCAGCCCCAGCTGACTCATACAGATGGATTCCTTCACCTGTTCTGTGGCTCAGATCCTGGAACGGCCTCCTCCGTTTTATTCAGGTCACCAAGATCTTGTTCCACAAAACAAAATTCTTGTGGCTCTGAGGACAAGTCTCCCTCACCCTGCGAAAGATAAAATAAAATGGAAGCCATAGACCAGATGTTGGCACACTTTCCTTGTAAAGGGCCAGATACTAAATATCTTAGGTGCTGCAGGGCGCATGGTCTCTGTGGTAACTACTCACTTCTGAATGGTAGTGCAGAAGCAGCCACAGACCTGATTTGTAAAGGAATGAGTGCGGCTGGGTTCCAACAAACTTTATTTAGAAAAGCAGATCTCCGAGACCTGCAGGTACGTATCCAGCTGTGAACATGGGTCTCTGTTTTACAGGATGGGGTTTGCTAAAGTTGTCAAAACTAAGGCCTGCTTTAAGAGAAACCAAGTGAAATTCAGAAAACAATGAGAGGGTAAAACTGATTATTAAGAAACGCTTAGTGATGCTGGATAAAAAGAAGTACAACACATGCAAATACAGGAGGATAGTTTGGTGACAAACAGAGATACCACTTGTTAGATTGCCTGTGTAGAAGGGGATATGATGGTCTGCGCAGCTGAAGCATGTAAACTGCCAAGATACAGTGCGATGGTTGACCCGACAGAGTCTGCTGCAGCGTCCCATACTGGCTGCTGCCTACCCGCAGGCCTCTCAGTAGGTCTGGCATGGGCAAGATTCATGAAGGCCAAGTGGAGGTGAATACGATTGGAGACGAATGCAATGTGGAAAGCACTGATGGTCAGCCGGTGGCTTTACCTGCTATTTGGATGCAGGCCTTGCCAGAACCACCACTGGTGATAAAGGTTTCGGAGCCCCGAAGGGAGCTGTGGATAGAGGCCTCTGTCTCTCACAGCACACAGCGACAGATTCCCTGGTTATGATGCTGAAAGCAAGACATTGAATGCACATCGGAAGTACATCCTGGGTTAGAATGTTGCAGATGACATGCGTTACCTAGCAGGAGAAGCTAAAGAAGCTGACCCTGAACTCCAACCCTCAGCAACTATGACACAGGGATGATACTGACCCGAACTCCAACACCCCATTGTTCTTCAAAGGAAGATGGGAGGCTGGCCCCTCCCCCAGCTGCTGAAGATCAGCGTGAGGGACAAAGGAAGAGGCCAGTGACTGAGCCTTGCAGAGCAGTGCATAGGGCGGGACCTCTGGTCTACACCAACGCTGTGACTGTAACGCTCACTTGCACGAGGGTGGCTCCGTTCACGCTCTCACAGAGCTGTGCTTTAGGCATGAAGTTGGGGGCCTATTTTGAGTCATCAGCTGCACAAACTTTCACCTGTGGCTTTCTAGTCAGAGAGGTCGCATTGGGCTTGCAGCCTCCTTGCAGGGCCCAGGAGAAGATAAAGGAGACTGGGCAGTTGTCAGATCTATGGTGTCCTCCCTCTCTCTCTCTCCCTCTCCCTCTCTCTCTTTCTCCCTCTCCTTCTCCGTCTCTCTCTCTCTCTCTCTCCTTCTCTCTCTCCCACTCTCTCCCTCTCCCTCTCTCTCTACCTCTCGCTCTGTCTTGCTCTCTGTCTGTCTCCATTCGTTGCCACAGACCACTGGGCTCAGATGAGAGCCTCTCAGCAGATGCAGGGAAGGGAGCGGCTGTCCACAGCCCTGGCCCTCCCCGCGCTTTGAGACTCCTCACAGCCCCGCAAGGTTCCTTTGGGCCCCCTCAGAAGTCTGGGCCCACCCAGCACGAACATCTCCCAAGTCAAAGCCTCAAGTTTTAGAGAAAGAAATTTAAAGATGTGCAGAGAAAAGAAAAGGGGACGTTTGGTCTGGAGCAGAGGAGTGATTCTATTTGGAATTGTCTGACCACCTCACTGCCAAGGAAAAATAAACCCACCATACCACCAGCACCCTAGAAACAGATTTCTTTAAATCTTCGTGTCAACAAGATTTTGGCCTTCAGTCATCTCAAATTAAACAGAACCTAAGCAGCAGGAGTTACTGTAGATACGTAGGAGAAGAAAGGAGACAAAAAAAAAAAAAAAAAAAAAAAAAAGGAGCTTTGTATCATGTGACTCTATGCTGCAGAAACTTAATGAGAAACACACCACATTTCCAGAACCCTCTTTCTAGTCAGGGCTCCCGCTGAGATAAAAGGTCAAGAGGAGAGACGGAGGGAGCGGGAGGGGCAGGGAAGGCACTTCGACTGCAAAGCCAGGCCCAAATTTCATACACGCTGCTATCGGGTCTGATAGTCTAGACTGATTATTTTCTTTGAATGCCAGATGTGAAGGGCTTGCATAAAAGAACCGCAAACATTACCCATTTAAAAACAAATCGACCCAAGCGGCATTCACTGCGCAAAGAACTTTCCATCGCAGACGCTGCAGAGAGCGTTCCGCGCCGCGGGGAGCGGCCTGGCCCGGGCGGTGCGTCCCGCTGCTGCCCCCTGCAGGCCATGAGCTCAGGCGGGCCACGAAGCCAGCCACGTCCGGGCCGGCGGCTCCGCCAGGCCTCTGCACATCAGTGGAGACCTTTTCCGTCCATCCAGCTCAGGGTGGCAGAAGAATGCTCCTCCACAAGGTGACAGGCCTTGGCTGGAAGGACTGAGCTGGGCCTGGGCCTCAGCGTCACACACGTTGTCTCGTGCAGCCGTTAACCCTGCAAGGCAGAGACCACAACCCCTTTCACAGATGAAAAATTGAGACGTTGAGAGATTGACCCACTGGATGCCCCTGGCTTATCCAGTTTCGGTATTTGACAGCAGCGCCCCTTCCATGGCCCTATGCGCAGCCGGCCATCAGCACCAAGTTCCTCGCCTTGGGGAAGACGGAATGATGGAAATGCAGCTCCAGTACCCAAGCTGGACCATACCAGCCAGGAAGACGCCCAGCCCGCCTGGTCCGCAGGGCCAGGCTGGGACGAGGGCGGCAGGAGGGCTCTTCCCATGCCTCACGCTGGGTGTGGTCCTGGATGAGGGGTCTTCACCCCTGCTGAGGAGTTAGGGGGGCTTCTGGATCCCAGGCCCTGCAGAGGACCAGGCCCTGAGCCAGGGCTCAGGAGAGTTTGTAGGGCGAGAAACATCCTGACCACACTCTGGCCTCTGGAATCTCCTGCAGGAGATTCTGCACCAGCCCTGGCCATTTTGGGCTGTGTCTCCTCACACAGGCACTGAGTCTAAACACGAAGCCGGCACGACCTCTGAGCAGACCCTTCCTATTTGGCTGCAGCTACAAATCAGTGTCAGACGCTCAGGATCCATGACCTTCAGAGGGGACCGGGCATGCAAGGGCCTTCCAAGTGATCCGCTTAATCTCGTGTTGAAGGGCCTCCGGCCTTCATGCTCCAGGCAACGCCAGCGCTGCTCTGGGCCCTCTGGCCTGCCTGTCACGGAAACAAGACCAGACACTCCTGAGGCCGTTTGGCTTTCTGCCAGTGTTGTTAGTTTAAGACTCTGTACTGCGCCTTTGGGTTTTCCTTCCTTTCCTGAACCCTCCAAGGTGGGCCACTCACCTCTCTGACCTCATCTCCCAAACAGCTCCTTCCCCAGCAAGGCAAAGCTGCTTTGCCATCTTCCACCTCTGAATTTTGGTGTTTCTTTTTGTGTTGTTGTTTCTGTTTTTTAAGACAGAGTCTCATTCTGTCACCCAGGCTGGAGTGTAGTGGTGCAATCTCAGCTCACTGAAACCTCCACCTCCCAAGTTCAAGAGATTCTCCTGCCTCAGCCTCCCGAGCATCTGAGATTACAGGCATGTGCGACAATGCCCACCTAATTTTTGTATTTTTAGTAGAGACAGGGTTTCACCATGTTGGCCAAGCTGGTCTCAAACTCCTGACCTCAGGGGATCCACCTGCCTCGGCCTCCCAAAGTGCTGGGATTACAGGCGTGAGCCACCGCAGCTGGCCCCACCCCTGCGCTTTTGCAGAAGTTGCTCCTCTGCCTGGAAGATCTTCTGCCCCTTCCTCAGCGTCTGACTGGACTTGTCAGACAACCCTTGCGACTCCCTCCCCCTCCTGCGTGCCCCTGCCCTGAGCTCCCACCTCACCCTTCCCGCGCATTCCTGTGACCTCGACTTCCCCACTGGCCTGTCTTCCCACACAGTCAAGTGTAACAGACGCAGCAAAGATTTGGCTGATTCCCTAACTGCTTTTCATCTGCACGTGACCACCCCGTGTCTTCAGGGACCACACTTGCTGCATTGGAAACTGGGACTTCAGATCTGTCTACAGGACTAAATATTTGCCTTTGGGTTTGTTCTGGGAGGAAAATTTCCCTTCCGGCCCCACTCCCTGCCCAGGGGAGCCAGCGAAAGAAGCCAATTCTATCATTCCAGTGTGATTTGGCCAGAAGTGCCTATGGGGCCCCGGGGTGGAGTGACAGACCCAAGAAGTGTCCCTGAGCTGTGGTTCCAGGTCCACCCTTGCAGGCTGACCCGTTAGAGCTCCCTCCTCCTGAGAGGGCTGGCCGAGGTTATTCCTGCATGTAACTGAGAGCTACAGGAGGGCTCCTCAGAGGCGCAGCTTCTTTTCTTTGCCCCTGGAATGGCTGCCTGGAGCATCTGGCTCAGAGAAGTTTGTCTATCATTCTTGAGTAAACCACGCAGACAGCAACACAATGTATCAGTCATTTACACCTCAGTGAAAACAAATGAATAGGATCCAGTCTTTGAATCCCATATCCTAGGACCAAAGGGGACCTTACCAACCAATGCCCTTTCTGTCTAGCTGGCTTCCTGCCTCTCATTCAGTGCAGGTGCTACAGTGCGATACATTTGTAAAATACACCTCCTGCCCCGCCCCCTTTGCACAGCCCCCAGCTATTCTAATCAATGTTAAATTTGAGCACTAACCATGAACGTTGTAAAAACAGGCATCCCTTCATGAAATTACAAAAAGTGAAAAGGCACCAGGTCCAATGCCATCTGTTACCTGCCAAGATCCTGGATGAAGCTGTGTGACCTGGGAGGCTGCTGGACACCCTTCGGGCCTTCGACAGGAGAAAGGAGGGAGGGTGCA
The DNA here is from genome assembly GCA_963573385.1 of Cacajao melanocephalus. NCBI lineage: Eukaryota > Metazoa > Chordata > Mammalia > Primates > Pitheciidae > Cacajao > Cacajao melanocephalus. The sequence continues at coordinate 62,170 of CAUYLG010035396.1, forward strand.
TCACGAGCTGCCTTACTGGCCCAAGGTTGGAGGTGTTGACCCTCAGGCGATGAGAGAGCTGCTACCATGAAGAAAAGTGTCTTGCATGTTCTAATTCACCACGCCCAGTGTGACTTCACCCAAGGGCACCCAGATGGATCAATGACAACTATACCCTGGAAGTGTCCCTGTGCCTAACAGAAGCCTAATGGTACTTGGGGGTGGAGCGACCCCTTTTTCTTCATTCTCGCAAAGGCAACCCCCACCCTCCCTGCAGCAAGACAGACAGAGAGCAGGGCTCACCCATTCTGCTCTCCCAGCTCCCCTCAACCCTCCTCCTTTCCTCTGCTCTATCCCAGAAGAAAGAAGTAGATGGGGAGTGGGAACAGCTGGGCCCAAGCAAGGGCCTTGAGGCTGGGGGCGAGTACAAAGGAGGCGAGAACCACGGGGAGAACTACTTTTAAGCCTCCATCTGGTAGCAAATGAAAATGTGGAAAGTCAGGCACATGGCTTTCCATTGCAGCAACGTGTCTTTGAGCAGGAGAGGCCATCTGGGGATAGTAGAGAGGCCCCTGGTTTCAAAGTTTGAAGCCACAAACCTGCATTTCAAACTCCCTCTGCCACAAACTAGCCTGCAAGGGATATGGAAGCACCTGCCTTATAGGACATGACAAAATTCTTAGAACCATGCCTTGTACATGAAAAATGCTATCTAGGAGGAGGAGGCATAAATAGCGTAACAGAGGACTTGGCACCGTAAGTGGAGCCACAAAAAGCATATAGAGCACTTCACAGTTTGCAGAGCCCTCTTGGTTCTGTTCTTACACGTGTGGCTCACAGCAGCCCTACAAGGCACAAGCTGTCCGCACATCACACATGAAAACACTGGCGTTGTGAAATGGCAAGAGATTTGCTAGTCATCCACAAGGATTTCTCAATGGATATCAAAACAAGGCACCAGGAAAGGAGAAAAAGAGAATCGTTCTGATGAGCCCAAACAGAATGTTGCCATGGGAAATTTAGAAAGATGCTTCCCTGCCAGTTGGCGTCATGCACATTTGGGGGTCTCGTAGGGCCAGAGTTGCGTTTTACACATGTGGGAAAAGGTGGGGTATAGCAATCTTTTCAAAGTCCAAATACAACTGTTTGTGTATCCCACAGATAAATACAGGCAGAGCAAGGGCATTGCCCAGGCTCCAGCTTCCCTGATGGTTTCCGGGCACAGAGACCTCCTGCAGCCAACAATGACAGTCAGCCCGGGGTTTGCAGATGGACGTAGGCAGAGCTTAGCAGGCCTGCACGTGGGATTGGTGTCCTGCGTGTGTCCAAGGCCTGCTGCCCCGTCCTGGTTTCTGCTAGAGGTAGGAGCAGTCACCTGCCCTTTGCTAGAGCAGCCTCTGCCAAACCCTTCCACTGCCCGCTTACGCCTGCATCTGAGCGCCACCTAGTGGCCGGTGTTGGGCATGGCGTTCTTTCAGGACCACCCCATTCCATTCAGAGCCATTCAGTGTTAGATACACACTTCGATTTAGCACTTCTGTGACCCGGACCCTTTGTGACCATGTTCACATGACCCTCCTTTTGCTAGTCCCTTAGCTTTATGTATGCCGGACAGCCTGAAGGCACTAACTGGCCAATTGTAAATCTAGCCAGATATCGTGTGAGCATAACGCCTCGGCTCTGTGTCGTTCCAAAGGCATGACGGGCTGAACCAGCAGCCACATGGCACAGTGGAAAGAATACAAAAGTAGGGCTCCAAAGACCTGAGTTCGAATTCCACCATCTCCACTAGACAGCTGGATGTACTTGGCAAGTCATCCAAGTGCCCCAAATCCACCTGTCCCATCAGTAAAACTGGAATAACAATACCCATCATTGACATCACATGTTGCGGCATAGGCGCTAAACTGACAGGTGATACTTCTTGGCAAGAAGCCAGAATATAGTCCAAGAGATTTTCTACACATTTTTAAGAAATGGGGAGCAATCTGTGTGCCCTGTTCTTCCCTGCCTTTGAACATGCTGGTTTCTCTGCCAAACATGCCCTTATCCCCACTCCTCCCAGCTAACTCCTCCCTCATGCACTGTCTCCTCCAGAGAGTTTTCCCTCACCCACCTCACCCTACCTCACCCACGTCACCCACCTCACCCGTCACCCACCTCACCCACCTCACCC
>CAUYLG010035397.1:0-49932 GCA_963573385.1 Cacajao melanocephalus
CGTCTCCATTTTGCTCTTTTTTTTGTTACATTCTTCTTTTTTTATAACTTTTTATGTCATCTTTGTCTTTTTTATATTAATTAATAAATAAAAAAAAAAAAAAAAAAAAAAAAAAAAAGAGGCTCTGCCCTTGATGGCTTCCTTGAGTGACTGCACCAGCTCTGGACTATCAAGTTTCTGATACACGTAGCCAAACACAGTTCTCACAGATAGGATAATCTCCTAATCTCCTGAAGGTTTCCTTTATGTGAAATTGGATATAGACATGACAGACGCATTATAAACAATTCTTACTTTCTTTCTGGTTATAAGTGTTAGCCTCTACCATGCTATTAGCTTGCTTCCAGTCACTATTACCTGTAACATTTTCTTTCTTAAAAATGACACATAATTTCATATTTTCCACTGAAATGGCCCACATGAGTATGACTGTGGTATTATTTTATCTCAGAATCTGTATACTATTTCCTAGTTATCTATTCAAAGTCAGTGATGTGGGCAACTGAAGAAATAGGCATCAATCTTAGGGTACATGCACAGACTTCATAGTCATAGACACCAAGATTGAATCCTGCCTCTACCCCTTACAAGTTCTGTGACCCTGAATACATTACCTAACCTCTCCTTTCTCTGCCCACCATCCCTTAAACCCTGCGCTACTACAATTACCACAGCACTTACCACACTACACTGAAATCACTAACTGACTTCTCTTTCTTCTCAACTGTACCGTGAGCACTTTGAAGTTCAGGACGGTGTCTTTAACGACTCTCTTCTCCTAGTAACCATCTCAGTACCTACCACCTGGATGTTATTCAATAAAGATTTGTTGAATGAATCAATAAGCAATTCTGAACCCATAACTAAGTAATTGACTCTCCAAAGATGACATTCCCTACAAAGGAAATGTAGAAAACACAGAAATTGAAGATATGAAAGGTGGCTGGAAAGTGACTGTCATGATCAACAAGAGAGAATGTATCCCACCAGAAAGCATTTCACCAAACCAGCCTGGTAATGCCTTTCGAGTGAGAAGGGCCATGTGCCTTCTAAGTCTCTCTTACCTTCTAAGTCTCTCTTACTGAGTCTTAGTGGAACACATGGGAATTTAAGAGGCTACTCGATGGTATTTAAAGTCTGTATGAAATGAAATGATCCCCTGGAACTAAAGTCCATTGCATTCCTTACATTTGGCTTCTCTCCTCCCCATCTGTAGAGGACTTTCTGTGCTCTGGACCATATCTCTCCACATACAGGACTCCAGTGTTGGTGCCACAGAACCGTGTTGTGTGCACCTGTAGCCTTACGTGGGAAGCGGTACGAGCAGAACCGGGAGTGACAGTGCTTCTCTGGATGGCTGTGAGAGACAGCTCTCTGAAACAAGAATCCACATGCTGCTGTGAGTCAGATTGTCAGCTACATTACATGAAACACCCACCAGAAAGAAAGAGACAGAAAGAAAAGAGAGGGGAAGAGAGAGGAGGGGAGGGGAGAGGAAAATTGCTCTAGGATCTGTGGAGGGAGGAGATTGCCAATTAATGATATCTAGGATCTCACTGTTGAGAGCTGCTTATATCAAGTACTGTGCAAATCACTTCCCACATACTATCTCACAGCAGCAATCTTAATAAGAAGCGTGTTACTATTATCTCCATTTACCGGAGAAGAAATGAAGGCCAAGATAGATTAAGCAGCATGTCTGCAGTCAGTCATGCAGCTAGAGAATGATAGAATGATGGCACCTGGATTTAACCCTTGGTCTATGATGAAGCCTATGCCTTTAAATATTGTGATAAACTGCCTCAAAGGGCCTAGGGTCTAATAGGAAATGCACTCACATATAGAAGTACACTTATATACACACATATACTCACATACACATATACATGCACATCTACATAGGCACACACACTCACATTCACGTATACATGCATACATACATACACATATTCACATGTATACCCACACGCATAACATTCACACACACACAAACACACACACACACACACACACACACACACACACACACGACTAGGGCTGCCCATCCACAGAGACTCTCCCAATGCATGCTGATTTTTTTTTCTTTTTTTTTTTTTTTGAGACAAAGTCTCACTCTGTCACCCAGGCTGGAGTGCAATGGCACAATCTCAGCTCACTGTAACTTCCACCTCCTGGGTTTAAGGGATTCTCCAGCCTCAGCCTCCCAAGTAGCTGAGATTATAGGCATGCACCACCATGCCCAGCTAATTTTTGTATTTTTAGCAGAGAGGGGATTTCACCATGTTGGCCAGGCTGGTCTCAAACTCCTTACCTCAGATGATCTGCCCGCCTCAGCCTCCCAAAATGCTGGGACTACAGGCATGAGCCACCACACCCGGCCTCGTGCTGATTTGAGAGAACACTTTGCTGCATCCAGTCCACATCCTCCCCTTTCTCTCCCACTCCTCATAAAGAATCTTGGAATTAGACAAGGACTCTCTCATACAATTTGTTTAAGGTTCTGCAAATACCAGAGGGCTAAAAAGACATTCAGACCACTAGGGGATGTTCCTGTGTGGGGATTTTTAAATAATCAATTGGAACATGTTATTATGGACTCCCTGAAAACACTTTTTAACTCAAGGGAGTAACTTGACTCTGGTTTTGTTAGAAGTCAAAAGGATGAGTGCAGAGCCCTGACCTCCTATTTCAGGCTTAGGAAAAAAAAATCGCCTCATCTCATTTTGTGGATTTTTCCCCTTATCTTTTTGATACCAAGGGAACTTATTTCTTTTCTTGGTTACACATATCACAGACAGTGAAGAGGCAATCCTTAGAGAGCTTTTATTTGAAGCGGTTTAATTAAAAAATGAGTCACATTCTCAGTGCTGTTTTTCAGGTTCCAAGATATTTTTCACTCTTTTTCTTTCCCACAGCCAACACAAGGAAAATAGACTGCAGGTCAGGTAATGTAAGCAACAGACCACAAGATTATTGCCAAAAATGTAACCATCCAATCAACTTCAAAGGAAAATATTCATTAAAGTGACACATGTTAATAGTTTTGAATTCAAAACACTTGTTTGGACACCCAGATACCGGAAAGTGCCACATCCTGATTAGCTGAAATAGTCTCAGTTCTCTCAGATCTTCCTTCCTTATTTTGATTGCAAGTCAGGTTTCAGAGAAATTCTTTCCCACTACTGTCTACTGATCACATCGCTAAAGCATTTAAAAATCTTACTTGTTTCCTATAAGAAGAAATGGAAAGCACAACCACAAATATTTGTGTAAATGTCACCATTTATTATTGGAGGCTTTGTTCAGGCTGTTAGAGAATTTCTGCAGCAAGTTCTTGTAGCTGGACTCCTCTTCAGACACTTCCTACACTAAATATGCACACTCAGACACGCCCATAGGCTCACTCTGGTTTTTCTTCATGCAGATGATTTTCCATTTCTTTCATCTTCTATATGTAGTCTTCAGATGGAAGGTATATGTTCTACTGTAAGTGTTTTCAAGCCCAGGGGAAGTGGAAAGGCAAGGGAGCTGTTCTCTCCCATAGAAGGCAGAAAATATAATCCACAGAAAGAAAGAGAAAGCGCTTCCAGAAGGCAGCAAGTTCACATCCCAGCCTATCATTCACCAAAAAGAAAGAACAGAGTGAGGCAGCAATATTGGGTTTTAACTCTTTCCTGGTATGCTCTGAACCAGATGCCTGGGATTTCATTTTTATAGAATTAGATCATAAATGGGACCAAGCTCCCTGTTCAGCCATTTGTCACCAAATAGCAAGAATGTGGTGTCCTAATGTGGAAAGAATGTTATGTCCTAAACATTTATTTCTGGCCATGTCTTTCCCAGCCTTGAGATCAAAACTTCACCTAATAGATAAGCATGAGGCCTGGACCTTGTGTCCTACCCACTCCTCGATAGATAGCACCCCACTTGCCAGCCTGGAATAGTCATCTTCTCCAAGTTTTAGCCCAGCTGGGGCTGCAGTGATCTTTAGCCTCAGTTATGTTTATGGAACGAGTCTCCCTCACATTTTCTCACACCCATTCATCTCTCTGGTAGGAGTGCGATTCCTCTCTCTGTTTCCCTTTGCCTTGCTGGTGTTTCTAGGAAAACAACTCTGTATTTTGTTAACTGAATAAGTATTAGTCATTTGTCCAACTCTATCACTCACTCGTGCTTGTTGCTATACAAGGAGTGTATATGTAGGGTGAGTCTGTGGGAGTGGGGGAGGGATCCAGTGGATTTCCACACACTCCAGGTGCTAGACTGAATTATCTTTGGGCAACATCATGAAACGCTGGAATTGGTTTCATCCCCATTAAGAGCTGTGTATGAGGAGTGATTCACTACAGCAATGGCAACAGTTTCCTGTCCAATAGTCAAAGGCTTTAGCTTCTGCATAGTTCACTCTGTACCGAGGGAACTATACTTTCATACACAGAGGAAAAATCTAGATGCGCAGTTTTTCCTCATTCTGTCTTTGTTTACTGTGCCTGTCTTTCCATGCCCAGGACTAGCATTTGCCACATGGTTACACAGGAAGAATGCAGTGAATTTATTGATATCGTATTTTCCCAAACTTGAAAGAAAAAAAGCAGATTGCTTAATGATGGGAAGGAGAACATTGGACAAAATGAATGATATTTGGATCCACGCCAGGAGTTAATATTTTTATTTTTATTTACACCTTAGTTATGTGATGGATTCCTTTGGCCCAAGCTATTTGTACAGATGTGTTGCCTTGCATAAGAGCCATGGTACTCCAAAGCACAGAAATGCTGTTGAGAAGAGGGAGGTACAGAGAAGAGGGAGGTACAGAGTATAGGGTCAGGATCCCAGCTACATCTCTTATTAAGGTGTGACTCTGGGAGGGTTACTAAGTTTTCTAAACCTTAAGGATTTGTTTGTTTGTTTATTTTTCAATTAAGCTAACATCTTTATTTTTTTTTTACTTTACTTTAATAGTTTTTGGGGAACAGGTGTGAACCTTAAATTATAATAAGCTGAAGACAATGATTTTTGGGAGACAGAAATGAGTTATTTCATATAACGCTTATAGCCCAATACCTGACACAAAAGGTTTATAAATGCTAATTTTAATATTATTATAAATACTAATATAATCCTATTGTAAAGGATCTATGGAAGTTTACTAGTTCATTCATTTATAATCTTGTGAGGAATCATTTTGTGAAGAAATAATTGTTTTGCAAAGTGAAAAATTATGCCCTTATCAATTATTATATACATATGGACTGTTTTGGCCCAAAGATATTGACATCAGTTTCATATTTCATTAATAAGTTTTACCAAAAGATGTTTACACACACACAAAGCATACAGAAACATACATACACATATTATGTGCATACATTGTTATTTTATGTGTGTGAATATATAAATCGATACTTTCTTTTTCTTGAATCAATTATCAGTGCCCCACAGATCAGAGGACTTATTGAAGACACACACCAATGTTTCCTTCTCAAGGCTCCAAGAGGGAAAAATCATTTGATAATCAACAGCTTCCTACACTGCAACACTCCAGGCTCCTTTCAGAGGACAAAGTTTAGTAACATTTCTGTCATCATTATTCCATCTAGTCTCAGCCTCTAACTGCCTTAAGGGATACAGTCACTGTGAGCACAAGCCTTCTGAGGTTACCAGCAGGACAGTGTGGAATTCCACCCTCCCCTAAATGCTCAGAACATAAGTCATCACTGATGTTGACTTGAACTGATTCACATCGCCCAGGACTTCTTCCTTACTGAGTACCAGTCCTTCAAAGGATCAAATGAGATCATCTCCCTCTAGCTCTCTCTCTCTCTCTCTCTCTCTCTCTCCTAATAGGAATGGGGAAAACTTAAAGTGCTTTTCAAACTGCTGGGTCTTGCAATGTCTTCCAATATCCTAATGCCCTCTGATTCTCCATTCCTCTCTATTCTAACAAGAACCTCATCAAGTTGTGTTCTAAGAGGGATCTATCTGTTCTCATCCAAAGGAAAAAAATGAAACCATTTATAAGACAGAACAAGGTAATGTTCCATTCTAATACACCTTTACTTCTTTAGCCAGGATTACAGCTGGACCACTCTGGATGATAAAGACACTACCTTGTAAGATTTATGTTTTTATTTTGTTATACTTTTAGCTTTTTTGTTTAATACCAACAAAAAAATGCAGATAGTTTTTTGCCTCTCCTTTGACTTCTTTACATATCTAATTCTTCTAATTTACTTTTGTCTAACTTTCCTATTGGGTTCACATTTTCTTACAAAAATGTGTCCCCAAGAAAGAATGCATGAGAGAAGATAGTCAGTATTTTAGAATTCTTAAATATTCTGTCACTGGAATTTTCATGTGAAGCATTTTCAGTTGACACATATTATCTACTGAAATCTGTATAGACGTTGGTCCTCAAAAAGAATACCTCAAAATGACAGCCTCAGCAACAGCCTCAGAAAGCAAAAGTTTCTCTCTGACCTTCTCCTGCCCTCCTGCCTCAGTCTCATCCTCTCCTAAGGCTAGCACAGGAACTAGAAGCCCTCTTGTCTAGCCGGTCACCTGGACAAAATCCCTTTGCTCCAAAGCTAGCCATAAAACTTACAAATATTATTTTAATTTTCCCTCTGCCTTTCTGTGTAAAAATTGGCCATAAAGAAATGATCTGACATACTTTGTTTAACTGTAGGTCATAAGACCCCCATTCCAGAGAGGGCCCTGCCCCATACCCAGAAAGAAAGAATGCATGATCAGAGAGGCCGAGAAGAATCTATGCAGGCAGGCCTTGGTGGGTTTCCCCACTCAGTCTATTAGCATTAGATCATAACCCTCTTGTCTAATCATATTTCTACATGGCTGTCCATTCTTTGTTTAAGCATAAAAATGGACAATTCCCTCTATATCCTTGGGTGTTCATTCCAAAAGCCCTCCATGTATACATGGCAAATAACTTTGTATACCTTTTCTCCTATCAATCTGCCTTTCGAGGGTTGATTTTTCAGCAAACCTTCAGAGGGCCCTTGGTCGCTACATAAATCGTGTCTCATCAGTAAGTATTTTGTTCAGAAACTATCATCATTACGTTAATGTGGGACTCAAAGTTGGGGACAACGGGCACTTCAGTGGTTGCTCCTTGTCTCCTGACTCAGACTCTGCTTAAGCTTTAGGAGAAGAAGAGAATGCGAGAGGAGTGGAAGGAAAAGGGAAGAAAGAGGAAGCCCAGAGAAGCAGCTCCCTCATCTATATAATGAGCAAAAGTTAAGATACTAAAAGAATCAACGCCCGCCAAGCACCAAGTTCAGATCCTAATTTAAAACAGTATTTAAATCACCCGTTTTGACTGGATTACTGACCACACTCATGCATTGCCTGATCTGGCCAATATTAGTTAAAACAGAGAATGTTTCTTTTCAGATATAAATATATTCATTCTTTGTTCATTCTTTGAATAAATTGCTCTGTTGCTTTAAGTTCAGGAGGTTACCTTAGCTTTTTCAGTGTCTCGAGTTTTCCTTCCCAAGGATGACGGCTCATGGACTTTAAAACAACAATTAAAAAGCCGTTGATTTAATTGTTAAGATAACAATTAAAAGCACGCAGGTCTTGTTATTTTGGCCCTTAGCAACAGCCATCCCCTAGTTTGTTTAAGGGTGGGAAAGGAGAAGAGAGAGCAGAAACCTGCTGGGCATTATTCTAATCAGGGTTCTCCATTTGGCAGCCAGCACAGACCAGCTCCTGTTCTGCAAAGCGGTTATCCCCAGGGTGCTGGAGAGGAGAATACAAAGGCCAAGCAGGTGCTGGGCTTTCCCGACTCACCATTCAGGAAGGCGTTCTTTGTTTTGTGCCAGAAAGTTGTTGGTAAGCCACTAACGAAACTTGGAAGTTGCAACTGGGCATGTTCAAGTAGTATAGCAAAAGCATTCTCAGTGCCTCCAGCCCAAGCTGAGGGTAGCAACCTGAGAAAAATCTCAGAGAAACAATATCATCTTGGTTTCAAGAATATAATGGCTATTTAGTCAACAGCTGGGCTGAGAAATGTCTTTCTTTCCCTCGGCCAACCTCATGTGTTTGGAGGCATGTTCCAAATGCATGATGTCATAGATCAGAGATATGTAAACGGAAATTGATATCCATCAATCACCCTATACCACGCAATCAACAGTTCCACTGAGGGTCTTACTCTCACAGAGAAATGATCCCTAAATGCCACAAAGGAGCAACCTGCAATGCAATCTCTTTTCTCGAAATGATGTGAAAAAGGCCTTGTTGCACAAAAGCACAGAGGGGGGTTTTAACGGCACTTCTCTTTTTTAGCTTTTTGGTCAAAGGTCTACTCTTGCTAGCAAGGGGAAATCTGTCACTTCATAAAGATTTGAAAAGTAGTATGAAGGCATAGAATAAAATATAAAGAGCACATGAAATGGGAATCAGGAGAACTTGGGATTTTGTCCCAGATTCAGAAGACATGTTATCTAATCTCAACGGATCTGTTTTCTCATCTGCAAAATACGGGAATTAGATAGATTGTCCCCAAGTCTCTTGTCATTGTGGGATTCTGTGACTTATGAGACCTTGTCTTCTGGCACCTTTTCTTTCTTTTTTTTTTTTTTGAGAGTCTCGCTCTGACTTCAGGCTGGAGTGCAGTGGCATGAGCTCGGCTCACTGCAACCTCCGACTCCCTGGTTCATGCAATTCTCCTGCCTCAGCCTCCCGAGTAGCTGGGACTACAGGCACGTACCATCACGCCCAGCTAATTTTTGTATTTTTAGTAGAGATGGAGTTTCACCATGTTGGCCAGGATGGTCTCGATCTCCTGACCTCGTGATCTGCCCACCTCGGCCTTGTCAAAGTGCTGGGATTACAGGTGTGAGCCACCGCACTCGGCGTTTTTTTTTTTTTTTTTTTTTTTGAGACAGAGTCTCGCCTGGGCTGGAGTGCAGTGGCACAATCTTGGCCCACCACAACCTCTGCCTCCCTGGTTCATGCAATTCTCCTGCCTCAGCCTCCTGAGTAGCTGGGATTACAGCTGCCCGCCACCACGCTGGGCTAACTTTTGTATTTTTAGTAGAGATGGGGGGTTTTCACTATGTTGGCCAGGCTGGTCTTGAACTCCTGACCTTGTGATCCGCCCACCTCGGCCTCTCAAAATTCTGGGATTACCAGCGTGAGCTACTGCGCCAGGCTCAGATATTGGCGCTCTTAAACAATGGAGCTGTACCGGACATTGTCCTTAAAGGAATACATGTAATTCCAGATTCAATGAAGTTTCTATCCTTCACCTTTAACACCAGTCAGTACAATAAAACAAACAAGCAAACAGAAATGGAAACTAAATTAACTACCATGATAGCTGGTAGTATGACTGCTTTGTACATACTTTAACACAATGGTCATTTGAGAGGGAAAAAACCAAGAATACTATGTATGCAAATTTGAACAGAAACGATTAAACAAAACTCATAATTAGCGATGTATGAAAACAAATAATAGGTAAAGTATGGATAATAGAAAAAGGTGGCACATTTGCTGGTGTTTAATTTTAGATGGGTTGGGATGTGGAGAGAAGAAAGATATAAGCCAATTAGAAAATGTCCTTCTTGCATAAAAAGCTATTAGTTGCCTTAGTGACTTTGAGGGGTAACTGATATGAAGCCTCTGTTTTGCGTAGTTAATACCTTTTCTCTAATGACCATATTGGGATACCATGATAGAAGGTTCTAGACAAAATAGTTACTTTCTCTACACCTGGGAAACCAAGCTAGGCTTACTAACAGAGAAACCCTCACTAAGCAGAGATAGAGAGTGCCAAGTTCTGCATTTGCATCTCACCTCTTCCCACCCTTACTTTGTTCTGTGCTGCATCCCAGTACCCAGCTCAGTACTGGCACATGAAGGAGAGTCAGCAAAATTTTATGGAATACATTTTCCCACTATGCAAGAATGTAATCATCCCATTATCTTTGTCAGCTAGTCACTGCTAATTCATTCAAAAACTATGAGTCGATCACTACACTAGTTGCTAGGGATAAAATGTCATTTAAGCAAGCGTTCTTTATCATGGAGAGCTCACTCTAGTAGAAGAGATTGACATTGACCAGATAACCACATAAAAATTCAATCTATAACTATGAATGTGATGGTACCATGAAAGAAAAGGCAGAGCAGTCTGAGGAGAGGCCCCAACTTGGTCTAGAGTGAGAAAACCTGTTCCAGAAGCTTCCTTGAAGCAGTGACTGTTGAACTCATAACTGAAAGATGACTTGGCAGTTGACAATGCAAAGATGAGGAAAGGGCAATTCAGACATAGGGACTAGCATGAGGTGGACGTGAGCATGGAAGGTTGGAGCATGGTAGCCAAAGCACAGAATGTGAGAACAAGATGCAGGAAGCAGGAGACGTTGGCATATGCTGCATCCTAGAAGCCACATTAAGAATTACCATCGATGGCCGGGTGCAGTGGCTTACACCTGTAATCCCAGCACTTTGGGAGGCCAAGGCAGGCGGATCACGAGGTCAAGAGATCGAGACCATCCTGGCCAACATGGTGAAACCCCATCTCTACTAAAAAATACAAAAATTAGCTGAGCGTGGTGGTGGGCGCCTATAGTCCCAGCTACTCGGGAGGCTGAGGCAGGAGAATTGCTTGAATCCGGGAGGCGGAGATTGCAGTGAGCCGAGATTGCGCCACTGCACTCCAGCCTGGCGCCTGGCGACACAACAACACTCTGACTCAAAAAACAAAAAAAATTACCATCGATTAGCCAGGCGTGGTGGTTCATGCCTCTTAAACTCATCAGTTTTTTAGAGGATCCCTTGAGGCCAGGACTTCATGGCTGCTGTGAGCTATGATGATGCCACTGTACTCCACCCTGGGTGACACAGTGAGACTCTGTCTCAAAATATATATATATGTATACATAATTTCCATGGATAGATAGATAGTCGTCAATTCCAAGCAGATGCTTTGTGTAGAACACCCGTCTAATGTGCTGAGCATATCAGGAAGGTAAGGCTCAATCTCTCATCTCAATGAAACAGAACTCTAGTTTGTGAAAATAGGATGTTTTTTACATTATTAAAAATTAAAAAGTTAACAAATGCCTTTAGCTAGGGGCCAAGTGAATGGGTCCCAGGCATTGACGGAACGGAAGTTCACTGGAAGCCATCCCAGAAGAGGAAGAACTTCACCTGGACACTGAAGAGCAGACAGGACAAATCACAGAGAGATTCCAAGTGTGAAGACTAAGACTGGAAGAGGACATTTGCTTGGATGCTTGGGGAGTCATCCTAGGCTGCCTTTGACACTGTCCACCTAAGAGGGTAAAATCAAATGAAAAGAGGCCCACCAGACTCCCACACAGTGCCTGTCTGTCTGATTTCAACTGAGTTTTTTCCTAAATTCCATCAAAACAGAGAGTAGATGACACACCGATTATTTGCCTTTTGTACGTATCCCGCAAAAATTAGTTAAGCAAAAACACAGTCTGCGTGTAAATTTTTCCATCTGCAACAGAAGGAAAATTGTATCTGCTCATACCAACTAACCCAAGATTCAACAGACTGAACCAGTGAAGGAGGAAAATGAACTTAGTCATTTGTGATGTGTCTGTCAGGATAAATTAAATTCTCATACCTACACTTTGATGTACCTGTCCTCAATTCTTTCAAACCAGTTTCAATTACTTTCCCACCATACAGTAATGTTCATTAGTATGTGTCTGGATGATTTTACGTATTTCACAAGTATTAACTCATTTTATCTTCACAATCACCCAATGTGGTTAGTGCTGGTGTTATCTCCACTTAATGGTTCAGAAAACTGAGGCAGAGCGAGGAGAAGTGACTTAACTAAAGCCACAGCAGGGCAAAGGAAGAAACGGCATTTGAACCTGGGACATCTGGCTCCAGAGCTATACTCCTAACCTTTACATTATACTGCCTCCCTAATGTGTATAATAAACCAGGGGCCAACACACTTTGTCTGGAAAGTCCCAGATAGTAAGTATGTTTGGCTTTGCAGGCCATACATTATCTCTGTCTTCACTACTTTATTGTGGTCATTGCAGTGTAAAGCAGCCACAGACAATATGGAAAAGAAATAAGCGTAGGCCAAGCATGGTGGCTCACACTTGTAATCCCAGCACTTTGGGAGGCTGAGGTGGGTGGATAACTTGAGATCAGGAGTTCGAGACCAGTCTGGCCAATATGGTAAAATCCCATCTCTACTAAAAATACAAAAAAAATAGCCAGGCATAGTGGCATGTGCCTGTAGTCTCAGCTACTCAAGAGGCTGAGGCAGGATAATCGCTTGAACCCAGGAGGCAGAGGTTGCAATGAGCTGAGATCGCACTGCTGCACTCCAGCCTGGGCGACAGAGCAAAACTCTGTCTCCAAAAAAAAGAAGGAAATGTGGCTAGATTTGACCCGTGGCAGACCTGACCAACCCCTTACATAATTTGCCTTTGCAAATTAAAATAAGGTTACTTTTCATATATTTACATAGCATGAAAAGGATCTTGTTTATTAGCCTTCTAGTCCCCATTTGTGAACATTCATTGATTTACTTAACAAATACATAGTGAGCCCATACTCTGGACCAGACACTTTTTTTAGGTATTAAAGTAGCATCAGTATACCAGATGGTTTCTATCCTCTACTGCTATATTCTAGTAGAGAAGACAGACAATAGGCAAACAACACAGACAGGCTAGATAGACCACAGAACAGTAGGCGTTAATAAGAACTATGAAGAAAGACAAAGCAGAAAGAGAGACTAAGACAGACAGTGATTGCCACTGCAGGGTGTGGTCAAGGAAGGCGTGCCTGTTGGGGAGGTTTCTGTAGAAGTAGTCACCGAAGTCTGGGAGGTCGATCTCTGAGAGTGTACGTATCATTTGAAAACAGAAGAAGTTCAAGGACTGAACTTTCAAAACTGAAAAGTGAAGGATTCAGCAAAGAAGGCTGAAAAGAATGCTTCAATGAGGAGAGTGAAACCAACTACAACTGCATTGAACACTGCAAACATTCACACGAAGGGGGTCTGAGAGGTGCCCGTTGGATTTGGCAATGAGCATAACCCTGGTAACTTTAATGAGAGCATTTTCAGAAGAGGGAAGAAAGCCCATTTAAAGCAGATTCAGGAGCAAGTGAAAGAGAAAGGAAGACAGTGAGTGTGAAAAAACTCCAGGAATTTTACTGTAAGGAAAAGAAATAGAATAGGGTAGAAAGAGGTTAGTATAGTATAAAGGAAGTATTTTGCTTTTGTTTTGTTTTGTGTTTTTTAAGCAGGAAGACATAATACACAATATGCTTTTGTATTAATAGAAATAATCTATAATTATTATATTATATTAATCTATTTTAATATATTAATATATATTAATATACACATGTGTAATTAATATATAATGTATATTAACATATATTAATATATGTTAATATATTACTATTAATATGTATCAATATTAATAATTTATTAATTAAATAAGAGAAAAAGTGGACGAAGTGAGAAAAAGAATACCCTTGTGTTTGATGTTGCTATTCACCTGTATAATGGGCATTAAATATAATTTAGATGGTTTGTATGTTGCTCTTCACCTGTAAGAGGTATACAGTGTCATTTCCACGTAACACAGACCAGAGCTCAATGCAGAAACAGGGCCGGTATTAATACACATCAGTACACACATGGCAGTTGTCTATGGTCAGTATCTGTTCTGACTGCTTAATGCATTTCCAGTTAAATATTTTATTTATCATTCCTGCTCAGAGTGTTTAACTATATAATCCTCATTTTTACACAGTCATTGTATACTATAATAAAATTTTTTTTAAATTGAAAAGAATCTTTACTTTTCAATAGAATTCCCCAACAATGAAATAAAAAACCGTTGGATTAGAACATCAGACGGGTTACCAGTTTTCTGGCTATTGGTTGATTTTAGCTAGAACACACCTCTGTATTACTCTGTCTACATTTTGGGTAGTCATCCTGAATTGCTTGCTGTGGGCATTTTTAGAAATCTTAGGCCACTCTAAGTAGAACGATATCTCATACCCAAGCCATTGGGTTTGTGGGTTTGCTTAACTGATCTAAGGTTAATGCAAGTGCAGAGCAAACAAGCTTCTGCCCATGTAAGGACTGACTGTGAGTCTTGAATGTGCCCAACAACAGAGAGGATTCCTGCAGAGTTTATGACATTAGACCTGGTTAGTGGGGGCTGGGGGAGCAACCGCCACTAACTACATTCCTGAGATGTACAAATGCCTTTGGAGGAAAGGTATCTTGTTTGAAGGAAATTCCAGAATCATTTTTTAATTCCCAGGTCTGGGGACAAAATCCCGAATTAAGTGGGCAACCTTAAATTCCTACTGACAACACATAAAGACTAGTGCCAAACTCCCTTAAAATGTTTTCTATTTAGTATTTTCTCATTTTATTGTATCCTATAGACCATATACATTTAGAGTGGGGATGGAGAGGGAAGTAGCTGAATATATTTGGAGCAAATACATGATGAGCTCCTTAAAGGCAGTCACCTTGTCAGTTTTGTATCCCACCAAATGGCACTTATGTGTTGTATGAATGAATGAATGAATGAATGAATAAATAATTCGGCAAATACATACTCAGTATTCCAGCTTTGGGTAGATTATAGCTGGTTTCTCACTTACTGTCTGTGTGGTCAGTACTGTGCAGTTTACTCATGTTGCCCCTGTTTTTCATATCTAAGTGATCGAAATACAATTTCTCAAGCCAGATTTACTTAACAAAGCCTTAATGAGACACTAAATGTTTATAAACCAGTATCAAAATTATATTTGAGTTTTGGTTTTTGCTATGTATGTTTTTATCTCTCTCTCTTTTTTTAATTACAAAGCTATACTTGTTTAGCCACCTCTCTCTCATCAGACCCTTCATTCATTCGACGCTCATTCACTAATATGAGCTAGACAGCATGAGTGTTCCAAGAGCTGGAGATACCAAATGAAAGAAAGCGCCAGACCTCTGTGAGCTCACTGACTGGAGGCTGTGACCATGGCAAAGCAAGGGGTTGTTTTAATAACAGCTCGCTTCTCCATCATCGCCCTCCTTGATGTCTCTTCACACTCATCTTTGAATCATCCGGGTCATGTCAATGTCTGAATCTGGTTTCTTTTCTATTGGAAATATCTTTGCTATGCTCGTTAACTAGCGAGTTGGCCAGTAACTATCACATTGTTATACTACCTTCATGAGGGCAAGGCCTTCCTTCATTTGCTTCTGACTTTACCCAGAGATGATGATAACTGAGTGTTATCTTGGAAAGATTTCTGTTCCTGCTCCTGACTGCTATGGGAGCCTTCAGAAAGCCATGGCCTCTTTAAAATTCAATTCCCTGAATATAAAATAAGATCATGGAGACTAATAGTCTTAAGATCCTTTCTCATTTCCAGTGTCTGTGATTATTTAATACTCAGAAACGTTCACTCAGCCAGAAGGAATTTCTGGCACCTAAACATGTATTTTGAGGGAAGTGTAGCTTAGTAGTGAAATCTGACCTTTGAAGTGCCCTGAAGAATCAGGTAGTTGCTTTCAAATGCAAATAACTAGTCTAATAGGAGTAACACAAAAATAAGAGCCTTGAAGAACTCAAATTTGGTCAGATAATTTTTGGTTTTTGAATCTGATCGTTCTCTTAATTATAAAGGATAAAAACAAGGACTGCCCTGAGAAAATTAAGGCAGTAAGTTGCAGCAATTAATTCGGCCCTGGACTAGAAGCACAGACTTTCAACCCACCCTTCACTCTAATAGTGATGGCTGATGGCATCAGGCATCTCCCTGGCCCCAGTTTCTTACCAAAAAAATTAAATGATCAAATCTAGAGACCACAAAGGTCTCACACAGTTCCATCATAACATGGTTTTAGGAAGTCTGTAACATTAGTATAGTTATGTAAATATCCTAGTATTTCAGAAGTTCTTATAGCATCAGTTGAGCAACCTTAGATAATCAATAATCCAAGAACTTGTAATTCTAATTTCAGCCTATATTGCTACAAAATCTGGTATTTTTCTAGGCTTAAGCCAAGCAGCACAGATTAATTCATTTGATAATTAAAGACCTATATATGCATGGAACTTGGTAGACACTATAGCTAACATGGATAAATATATCTTAACCTTGTCCTCAGGTAACATGGTAGGTATATACATAAAATACACACAGTTCATTCACTTCTATAATAACATTTTGAGCCAACAGTTCCAGACACACAAATACAACAATGAAACAGGTAAAATCAAGCATGACGTAGTCTGAGTTCAGAGAAACACAGAAAGGAAGAGGCACAGCAATTTAATATGATTAGGAAGAGCTGAAAGAGAAAATGAAATTTGGAGTGAGGATTGGTCATTGGGCAGAAGTTTCAGATAGGCATGAAGAGAAGAGCATTTTAGGTAGAAGGAATGGCATGAACAGTTACTCAGAATTGGAAGTGCACATGGCTTTTCCCAAGCTGTGAGTATGACTGGAGTTTAGAATATGGGAGAGGTTAAAGATGAGACTTGGAAGATGGACTGAATCAGAGTATGAAGTATATTGGATGCCAGGCTAAGGCATTTAAATTTGTTTTGATGTTGCTGTAGATTTGCATCAAGGCAAGGCACACGCTATAGGAAAGCTGCTTGAGAGCGGCCATTATGGTTGTGAGTAGAGAAACATAGAAATAGGAAGAGAGAAGAAGATGTTGGTACAAAGATTCTTATTATTATTTCTATTAAGTAGAAAGTAAGAAATTACTGTAAGGACTGATAATAAGGGTAAGTTGGATTGTTGCACAACCATTAAAATATGATTACAAGGAGTTCGTAATTACATGGAAAAAAGACTATAAAGTTAAATTTAAAAGTTTGCGAGACAAATTATATATATATATACACACACACAGACATATATGTATGTGTGTACATTCATGCATCATTTAACAACAGGGATACGCTCTGAGAAATGCATTGTTAGGTGACTGTCGTGTAAATATCCTTTACGTACTTCACAAACCTAGAGGGTATAGCCTACTACACAGCTACAGCTATTTACACACTACAGCTACAGCTATCCTAGCTACACAGCCAGGATGCATAGTAGAGTCTATTGCTCCTAGGCTACAAATCTGTACAGCATATTACTGTACTGAATACTATAGACAACTGTTACACGATGGAATTTGTTTATTTAAACTGATCTACACATAGAAAAGGCACATCAAAAACATGATATAAAAGATAAAAAACAGTACACCTGGAGCTTGCAGAACTGGAGGTTGCTCTGGGTAAGTCAGTGAGTGGTGAGTGAAAGTGAAGGCCTAGGACATTACTGTATGCCACTGTAGGCTTTGTTAACACTGTGCACTTAGGCTGAACTAAATTTATGTTTAACATTTTCTTTGTTTAATAATAAATTAACCTTAGCTTACTGTGACTTTTTAAACTTTATAAACTTTTTAAGTTTTTTAACTTTTTGATTATTTTTTGTATTATCAGTGAGCTTAAAACACAGACACATTGTACCGCTGTACAAAAATAATTTCTTTATATCCCTGTTCTAAAAGCTTTTTTTCTGTTTTTTAATTTTTTTTTTTTACTTAAAAAAATTTTTTTGTTAAAAAACAAATTGCAAACATACACACTAGCCTAGGGCTACCAGTGACAGGGACAGGACTGTCTATATTGCTGTCTTCTACCTCCACATCTTGTCCCAGTGGAAGGTCTTTAGGGACAATAACATGCATGGAGCTGTCATCTCCTATGATGACAATGCTTTCCTCTGGATACCTCCTAAAAGACCTGTCTGAGCCTGTTTTACAGTTAACTTTTTTAATATATAAGTAGGAGTACACTCAAAAATAATGATAAGAAATCATAGCAAATTCATAAACCCCTAACACAGTTGTTTATTATGATTATCAATAATACGCATTGTACATAATTGTATGTGCTATACTTTTATATGAGTAGCAATGCAGTAGTTTTGTTTACACCATCATCGCAACAAACATGTGAATAGTGCATTGCACTACAGAGTCAGGGTCGCCGTAACATAAATAGGCAATAGAAATTTTTCAGCTCTGTTATAATCTTATGAGACTACCATCATATATGCAGTTCATTACTGACTGAAACATCATTATGTGGCCCATGACTATCTATATGTGTGTGTATAACTCTAAAATATAATTGGAAAATAGCTAAAAGAAAACATAACAGCTATTCCTAATTAGGGAACTTGTAGGTGAAGTTTCTTTTGATGCCAACTTTTTCTTATTTTTCCATAATTTTGATAAAATGTTATAATATTAAGTAGCAAGAAATAACATTTTTCAAGGAAGTTTGGGTAAGAAGTAATGGCAACCTGAGTTCTGGTATTAGCAATAGGAATGAAACGCAGAAACTTAGTGATGTATATGGAAGACATGCTTTTGGAATCCACAGATTTTATTATTTATTTATTTACTGAGACAGAGTCTCACTCTGTCGCCCAGTCTGGAGTGCAATGGTGTGATCTCAGCTTACTATAACCTCCACCTCCCAGGTTCAAGCGATTCTCCCACCTTAGCCTCCTGAGTAGCTAGGATTACAAGTGCATGTCACCCCTCCTGAATAATTTTTGGATTTTTTAGTAGAGACGTGGTTTCAACATGTTGGCCAAGCTGGCCTCGAACTTTTGGTCTTAAGTGATACATCTCCCTCTGTCTCCCGAAGTTTTAGGGTTATAGGCATGAGCCAACTGTGCCTGGCCTGGAATCCATAGATTATTCAAATTCTTTCTTCATTTTGGCCAGTAACATCAATCTCCTCTGGTATCAAACCTTTCAAACTTCATACGCAAGGGACTACAAAGAACAGTGTTCAAGAGCATGAGCTCTGGTGTCAGATTGCTTGAGTTTTAATCCCTTTCTGCTACTGACTAGCTTGGTGACTTTAGGCAAGTCACTCTCTAAGCCTCAGTTTCCTCATCTTTAAAATGAGAGTGATAATACAAGTTCATAAGGCTATTGAAAGGACTTAATGAAGTCATACATTAAACCATTTAGTAAAATGTTATCCACATAGTAAAGACTCAGGAAAGGTTAACTGCTATCATTATTATTATTATTATTATTTGTCTTGCTCATCCTCTAAACAAAGATCAAGTGGAAACAGGAGATAATCAATTCTCTCTGGATCATCAGAGAGAAAAAGGCAATATTCATGCAAATGGATAATAAAAACCACTGAGAGCCAGAGTTGCATTTATACAGTCAATAGCTGAACCTTCTTTCTGATCTCTGGCACTAATCTAATTATTCTCTTTTGTTCTTGACTGAACTTCAGCTCTCTAACGGCTCCTGAAAGTTGATGATTATAAATGATTATGCTGTTACCCACCTCGCCAGCCCATCCTCCTAAGTTAAGAAATACATTTTATTTCTTTATTCCTTTTTTTTTTTTTTGAGAGAGAGTCTTGCTCTGTTGCCCAGGTTGGAGTGCAGTGGCTCTATCTCGGCTTGCTGCAACCTCCGTCTCCTGAGTTCAAGCACTTCTCCTGCCTCAGCCTGAGTAGCTGGGATTACAAACATGCACCACCACGCCCAGCTAATTGTTGCACTGTTAGCAGAAACGGGGTTTCACCATGTTGACCAGGAAGTTCTTGGACTCCTGACCTCAAGTGATCTACCTTCTATTTTAATTCCTGAAGAGTCACATAATACTTTGCGGCATAAGGATGAGTGAGAACAAGTGTCCAAGGACCTCTAGTCAGTGTTCCTTCCATATTCACAGTCAGAAATCAAATGTACTTTGTTAGCCGGGCGTGGTGGCTAACATCTACAGATGTTCATCATGAAATAATAGAGCTGCATCACTGAGTTAAAGAATTTCCAAAAGATGCCAACAGGAAGCAAAATTTCTTCCTCTTAGAACCTTCTTGCGTGACAATATGTACTTCAGGAATTAAAATAGAAGCTTTGTTGATTGAAAACTAAAAACCAGCCAAAAGGAAGTAGTGCCTTTGTACTGTGACTTTTCTGGATCATAAAATACTCTTCATTATTCATTGCCACAAAACAGAGGCATTTCTGTTGTTAGGGTTGAAGAATTATGTACCTATCATCCAGAATATGTTATTGACCTTCATTTATCCAAAGGAAAAAGTGCATTACTTTTTTTCTGCTGCTTTAAATTCTACTTTCCATTATCCCATCCTTCCCTTCTTCCTCCTCTCTATGTTAATATATACAGCATAGACAGAAATGACTATCACATAGAGTATAGATTGATAAAATTAATTCATTTAAAAGTGTTTAAATGAGATCCGCATATCTGCATATAAACCCATGTAGGCAAATACTCAAACTAATTATCTAGTTCCATGGTTAAATTCTTCTTCCTTTAGTCAGTAGATAAAGAAACTTATTTAGAGAGAAACTAGAAAAACTAACAATGGTACAGTAGCAGCTAGGCAGTTGAAGAGCCAGGAAAGGAATACAGGAGCCCTCCCTGCTTATCCTATTTAATTATTTCCCCACACTATCCCCTTCAAAGCAATGATAATACCCAACCTTTCTTGGAAAGAACCATATTTTTCAGGCTATGTTTCCTTTGGAATTGTTCTGGAGACAACAACATCATTAAAATTTGAGGCAAGGGACAGACACAATATCTATCTGGTTGCTATTAGTGTTTTGGAAACTCCAAATGAAATACTGCTAGTTAGCAACTAGAGGTGTTGATCAAACAATAGTTCCCCAGCCAACATAAAAACTGGTTGTACCCAGATGACTTTGCTCTCAAGCATTGGAATTTGGGGCATGTGGGTAAAGCTTGCTAATTATGATACTGACCACAGCAAAGCACACATATGTATGGGAAAACAGTCATACATTGAATTTATGGCATGCCAGAGATAGCCATTACATATGACACAACCAGCTTTATCATCCAAAGCAACTTTGTCCCAATGTAGTAAACTGTGAGTGTTCATGATAATCCATTGAACAATTCATCTGTCTCACAGCCTTTCTTGCACTCCATTTTACAAACTGGGAATATACTTCAGGACTGAAAATATGGGAAAGCATTTAGATATGAATCGCTGAAATAACTACAAGGAAATCTCATTGCACACCATACAAGTTATGTTGACATGGAAGAATATCTCCCCATCAGTCTGAGTAAACTATTACATAACAGCTAAGCTATAATAAAATCCTGATTCCAAATCAAATAAGTCTCCCAGACTTCTAAAATGAGTCACCAACAGCTTTATAAACATACAAAATACTTGACAAGGAAGTCTCTGATAATTTTTTAGTAATTATGTCTGCAAATTGTTCCTTGCTGACATCACCATTAGAAATGGTTTCCCATAAGCTTGTATTGCCTCTTCACATCTGTTCATTAATCACTAATGCTTTGAATATTTCTATCATTATTAGGTAATTCACGGGGTTTACATGATTCCGCAGCACTCTCCTCAGTGGAGTTTTTAATTAGTGGAATCAATGTGATCAAAGCTGATATAATTATGGTCTCATGTTCCTTGCAGTATTTTTTAGTGCAGATTCACGATATTGACAAACCTTTACCCTAAAATAATATTTCACAAACAAAGATGACATAATTTCTAAACATCTTGAAAAAAAGTCCAAGGGAGAGAGAGGGGACAGAGTTGAGGGGTCACTAAGTTGACATATTTTGTGTTTAAAGACATTTCAAAGCACTGGCGTCATCTCTCTTTGTGTTGGACATGAGATTTGAAGTCCTGTTCTGACATGTGATTCACAAACCAGCCCTAAGCCAAGCATGAGTGTCAGATTCTGGGTTCTGCATACTGTATTGTCTGGCAGTGAGTGTAGGAGAGAGGAAAAGCCATGCAAAGCAGTCCTGCTTCTCTAGGATAAAGAAAGAGCAATGACAGCCTGGCCACATGGTTTTATCCCTCAAAGGAGGGCAACACAGCAGAAAATGGAAATCTTAGACCTGGGAAAGTGGTTGGGAACAAGAGGACTCCTTGGCCTAAACTATGCCATTATAATGGATGTGACCCAGAATAAACTAAGTCCTTGATCTCTCTGTAACTGTACTCATCCAGTGATAAACACTGGCTCTCTGGAAGCCTGAGAAAGTACAATATTTAGAGGAGTTAAAAATGTGTCTAAATGGAATTTGGATTTCTCCCTAAATGACCTGTGTGGTGGGCATGCCAGAAGCTTGCCACTGGAATGCCACTGGAATGAAGATGGTTGAACAAGCAAAGGAATAAGCACGGTACTTCCTGTTGAAAACAAAATTGCTATCTTCGTCAGGCCCGAAGCCTTCAGTTTAATACATAAAATAAATACTTGGGAAAGAGAAGATGTTTTCTATGGGAAATTGGAAGTTCTGAGGGTAAGATTTAGGTTAATACAAAGGAAAATCTTTCTGTCATTACAACTATCCAACATAGTTGGATAGGGTTGAGAAGTAAAGCAGAAAGTATTTCACAACAGGAAGCTTTCCAGAGGAAACTGTATATGTGTCATATAAGTAATTCACTTATTAATTTATTCACTCATAACACATTATTTGTGGAGTGCTTATTAAGTAATCATAAGGTATTGAGAATGCAAAGATTGATAAAATATAGCCCCTAACATCCAGGAGTTCACAAATCAATGGATGAGACACACACCAAAACAGAACATTAAAACACAATATAGTCAGTAGTAAGCTAACAAAATGACCCAGCTTTGGGCCACACATAAGACCTGACTTCAAAAGGTGCTGGAGAAACAGGCTATATTCTTCCACTGGGCTTCTGAGTGGTTGATTTTTAATGCTTCCAAAAAGACAGAGCTTCAGATCCATTGGTCATGTTAATAGAAATTGATGATCATTCCTTTAATTTAAAGAGAAGTAGCAAGCTGGAATAAAGAGAATAGTAGAGCAAGCAGTGCTACCAAATAAAAGTGAATTCATAGAAGGGAAAAAGATAAAGAAAAAGAAAATGGTATGGGTAGACTCTTGGAAATCATGGTTTCCATGGCAAAAAGTTTGCTTTCTCTCTGCCTCTGACCCAGGAAGTAAACACCTTCTCATGACCCTAATTACAAGCTACTTCAGACTATAGAAATTTGCAATGACAGGAAAATTGACACACACACACACACACACACATGAGCCTGTTTCCATAAACTAACCATAGAAACTATTTAAAAACTAATAGTCATATAACCTATACCAGAATGTATGAAAATAATTTTTAAACCCAAAGCATATAATAAAGATCAATAGGAAAGAATTTATGCTGAAATAGAATGAAAACTATTTATTTTATATAAGATCCCTGAGATAAGAAAACTGAAAGCTGAGAACCATGAACCCCTGGCAATTGTTTTGAGAAACTATGAAAAATATGAAAGGTGACAGAACATTGGAGAAGAAAAAATGTGGTTCCAGACCAAGCCCACCATGAGGTTCACTGAATTAAGCAAGAAATAGGAACTTATTTCCTGTTCTGACAACTGAGAACTTTGACTGTCTGAGAAGGATAGTTGACAAGGTGAGTCATGATGTCCTTGTGGGGAAGATGAAGAAATATGGGCTGAGATGACCAGGCCACTGGTGACTTTGTAACTGGTCGAATGACTGTAACCTAAGTGGGATGACTATGGAGGGCATTAAACCTAGAAGAATTCTCAGAGCAAGCCATGGATGGCTCTTCCTCTGTCTTATGCCTTATCTCAGTGAACATGTTTACCACTAATGAAATGAGAACGCTGACAGTGTACTGACTGCATACATAGATAACAATAAACTGAGAAGAATACCTGATTAGTTAGTTGAGAGAATTCTGTTCCAAAAGACGTTTTGTCACTCTGAAGCAACGGGTATTACAGTTATGAGTAGAAAATTCTGTAGCTGATCTAAAAATTCCAATTTCAAAAGTAAACCAGGGTGAAATGAGATTTAAGAAGAGAATTCTTGAAAGTAATCAGAATTATATCACAACATACTGCCACTACTGAAAGCTACCGTAATATGAAATTTTCAGTAGTATTAAAAGTATGGTTGAGAAGGTAGAACAAAGACTAAGGTACAAATGGAAGGTATGCAGGTTTTAGTGCAACACAAGGAAACACCTTCTGATATCGAGAACTGTTTAAAACCATAATAGGTTTCTGGAGGAAAATCAGAGGGTACTGGAGTGAATTATTCCTTCGTGACTATATAAAACTGTGTTGTCCAGTATAGTGTCTACTAACCATATATGGCTAGATAGCACCTGAAATATGGCTGGTCCAAATTGAAATGCACTTTAATTGTAAAATACACTCTGAATTTTGAAGACTTGGTATGAAAACGAGAAATATAAAACATCTCACTGATACAGTTTGACTCTGTGTCCCCACGCAAATCTCATCTGCAATTGTTATCCCCATGTGTCAGGGGAGAGACCTGGTGGGAGGTGATTGGATTATGGGGGTACTTTCCCCCATGCTGTTCTTGTGACAGTGAGTTCGTTCTCAGATCTGATGGTTTAAAAGTATGTAGAGGTTCCCTCCTCTCTGTGTGTCTCTCCTGCTCCGTCACAGTAAAGAAGTGTTTGCTTCCCCTTCCCCTTCTGCTATGATTATGTTTCCTGAGGCCGTCCAACCATGCTTCCTGTTAAGCCTGCAGAAATGCGAGTCAATTAAACCTCTTTTCTTCTTAAATTACCCAGTCTCAGGTAGTTCCTTATAGCAATGTGAGAACAAACTAGTCCAATCATTAACTCTTATAACGATTACATGCTGAAGTAATAATAGTTTGAACATATTGAGGTAAATACAGTATTAAAATGAGTTTCACCTACTTCTGATTACTTTTGAAAAATGACTAATAGAAAATTTAAAATTACATATGTGGCTTGCCTTTTGGCTCACATTCTATCTCTAGTGAATAGTTAATAAAAAAGGTTAGACAATTCTAGATAGTTTGGGATGAGAGGTACATGTTTGTCTCGGTCCCTAAGATTTCAAATTTTAGCTGTAGGTTAAAGAACTGCTAATAGAAGCTGCAAAACAATTAATGTTTTCATTGTTAAATACAAATGCCTCTCTAGCAGCTAACATTTGTTGGTTTAAGAGTCCTGTTCAAGTTAAGACCATTTGTGGAAGAAGCTAAACAGCAATGACTCATTACAAAAGTGTCTCTGGACTCACGGCATTTTCTAACAGGATCATCATGTTGATCGGCCATCACATTGATATCTGTTGACACAGAATCTCAAACTAACAAATGACCAGCCTTTAAAATAGACACCTATAATAATTGTATTCAAGAATTTTCTAATTTTTGTTTCCTTCAGTATCTTATAAAAATGATATTTAGAAGTTTAATAAATGAATTCTTAAAATTGCAGACAAGAGCAAAACAACACAACCTCAAATATTTATTCCATGTGTTAAGGAAAATTGAGGAAGGCAAATACAGCCTATGTTCCTAAAATCTTTATAATGGGTGTTCTTTACATTTCAAGATTGAATTGTTTATCTCCTTAACCAGGTTATTATAATCACCTTACACTTAGTATGTAAGTTCTTTATATATGAAGTGTGAGCTTTGTACAATAAGAGATCTGTTAGGCACCAGATAGATGCTTGCTATGTCTAGAGATTATAATAAAGTTAAGTATTTGGGGAGAAGAGTTCATTTTCAGAGAGGAGTGGAATTTTCAGATAAACCCTGGAAGCCATATAGGAAGTAATCCTAGTTCAGGTCACTGCAAATTCGAATCCCACCTTCCTCCCTCCAGTAATCAGCAAGCTCTTCAAGGAGTTTATAATCTAGCTAAAAAGTTCACAGTCACACATCATAGGATATTAGGGCTGAATAAGCCAGCTCCGAAAACTCTCCTGACTCCAGTCTTGATCTCTTAAGATCCACTTGTGTATGATACTACCTAGGCATCTCATGTGATTATAAGAGTTTAGTATTTTATGGGACAGGGGAGAGGGTCAGGAGCAGAAGTGATGGTTAATATTGATAATAATCCTCGACTGGAAATGTTCTGCTTTTCGCTCATCTTGATCAGTGATCTAGAAATTCTGACAAAATATCAGTATTCCAAAGCTCTGCAAAAACTGCTTATGTAATTGTTATCCCTATTGTTTTATCAGCATTTGGCTTGATAGAAAGTTGACGATGGGCACTTAAAAGTCAAATGACATGAGTAATTAAGAATAGCCATGAAGGATGATGTAAAGGCATCTCCATTTCAGACCGGGGAAAGCACAGAAATGTTCTACCTAGTGGATCATAGATAAAAATAGCTGCCATCTGCTGGTGCCAGGTACTTTTTATGATTCTCTCATTGAATCCTCACAGCCAAGTTATGAGATGCGTGCTACATTATTCCTATGTAAGACGTGAGGAATCCAAGGCAAGGAGAGATTTTGCCACTTGTCAGAGGTTACAGTCACTGTGGCTGGAACTCAGTCCCACGCTGATCTGGTTTCAAAACCTAATCTCTTAACCATTGTACTGTGCTGAGATGAGACAGGCTCAGATGGGTCCCTGCTTAGGGAGTTGTTTCCTCTGAAGGAAAAGTGGGTGCTTGCTATAGACCAGGAGAGAGAGAAGGCGAACTGCCAAGACAGAGCTGGATGTGCTCCTGGGTCCCACTGTGGGCCCTCAGGGAAATCTTTGCCTAGCAAGTCCGTGATGACACAGGAGCTTGCTCTAAAAACTTCCATACATCTTATAGCTGTACACCTCACTCAAGACAGCAACTAAGAAAAAAAATTACCAAAAAAAAAAAACCCACCTAACATTCGGGTTAAGTATTATTGGCAGCACAATTTCAGTAACAATTCACTCCCTAACTCCCACTAGAAAGGGGTAAATCAATGCTCTTATTTCTCATTGAAACTTGTCTCTTCTGTATCCTTAATCATTATGCTGCTCCAGTGGAACTGTGTGCAAATTAAAACCCTTAACAAACTTGCTATCTTTGTTTTCTGTTCTGAATTCAGTCACAAAATGAAGGACTCTTATCACAATCACAAGCCAAGAGAAAACAAATGCATGTAACAAATTCATTACCATTAAAACCTTAGAAGCTTTACACTAATGGTGTTGGGTAAGAAATGTTATCTTTGGGTAAGAGAAACAGAAAAAAACAAGTGATGGCATGTCTCTCAGAGTCAGGCAGGAAACATTCTGGAAAAGTAGGTCACATTAGAAAATGTCTGCAGTTGTTACAAAGCCAAAAAGATACTGACTATTTTGTGCAGAGCACGGTTCTAGGCACTATTAAGGTAAAGTGCAAGAGAAAAAGGCAGGAAGAAAGTAGGGAAGGATTAAATGCAAGAAGGCTGAACAGATGGATAGTTGAAAGGAAACAAAACATACTTCCTGCTTTTAAAGCGTTTATCTTTGCGCAGGCTTCACTAACTGACTTATTTGCAACCACCAGATCATCAAAGCCTTAATAAAAGCGAAACTATTCTCCATCACTAAATTAGCCACTGGCTAATAGGGAGAGAGGATGAAAGAGTGGATTACCCACTCCAATTCATCAGGAAAATGGTAACTCAAACCACAGGACCTAGAAGAGGATGATTTAAATAAGGATAGGCACTCGCTTCAAAGAAAGAACAAAGTAGTTAGGGCATTCAATGAATAGCGCAATGCAAGTCGCAGATATCTTAATTACCTAAGTTAGCTGAGTTAAATTGTGTGCCTGCCTCTGCCAGTAAAAAAATAGCAATCTAATAATACGGCCAGTTGTTAATAAAGTATTATTTAATAAAAGAAAACAATTCTAGATTCAATATTATATAAAGGTAATAGCCTCATTAGGTGTGCGTCAAAATGATGCATAATCAGTACCATTATTATTATTTATTAATAACAGTGGTATGGAACCCGATTTCACAGTGGCTGAGGTCAGCCTCACATGGATGACTCACACGCATGGCTGATCTACATAAATAGCATGTGCTAAGATTACCATCTGGTATAACAATCTACATCACAAGACTCCACATTTCCTGTTACCCAGGGTAAGTAAATTTCAAGCATGAGGGAAAATTTTAGCAACTTTCTCCAAGTACCTTTACCGAGAGACTAATGTGGCTTACACAGAGAGGAGGGGAAAGGAAATTATGAGGTAAAGGTTATTCTCCCTTTCATCTCCCCCTGACTTCCTCTTCACATGAGAGGAGAAACACCACCTTTGCAATTCTGGCTCATACTATCTATAAAATCAAATTTGTTTAATTAATCTCTAACAAAGGCACACCAGGCATACTGTAAGACACATATTTGAAACAGCATTAAAAACAGATGGCATACATTTGAAAATCTCGCATTCCTTTCCTTGTACCTTCCCTCTTTTTTTCTTTTCTTACACGACGACATCAGCATCTATCATGAAATGACACAAGAGAAGCTGTGGCCCCTGAAGATTACTTTGATATTTTGGATTTCCAATAAAGACGTCTATATCTGAGACCATTCTCATATAAAACTAATTTTGAGTCATGTTTAAGATTGCCCTACCCATCAGGGTGTTATTACTGTCGTAACTACCATCAGAGGTGGGTGAGGGACCTCCTACATTCGTACTTGTTTGCATGAGTCCCTCTGGTGCATGATCAAACATCCTTCTCTCCCTGAGAACTCCCAGGGTGTACCAGTCTCAGAAGCCTGGCTAGATACCTTTTTCCCTCACTATGGATGAAGTTCCTAAAACTTCCACAAATGAAGTGGCTTCCTGAGGGAATACACCTAGTAAATGTTGGGACTAGGACTTGAATTTGGACTTCTTAACTATTAAGTAGATTCTGATTTAGGGAATATACCAAGTCTCTTCTTCTTCTGATTTGCCAAGGTAAATATTAAACTCTAATGATATTTCAAGTATTGATATCAACCAAAAGATTTTTGGGACCTCATTTTAGGTAATGTTTATCAGAATATTTTCAATGGTGGTCCATCTTCATCCTAAGATATTTAGAAACGGCCCCAAGTCTTCTCACACCGTCTCTTAACATAAACTTCATTTGAGTCATGAACACGATTTGGCTACAATGTAATGAGATATTTCTTCTCGATGGGCCTCGGAAACCAATTCTAAAGATAAATTTAAGCAGAACCCCCCCGCCTCGACAAAGTATCTTTTAAGCAAAACAATCTTTATTGGATGAATAAATAGCCTTTCAGTGAATTAATCTTTATAGAATTTTAGAATTTACAATTTAGGAACTTTGAAAATAAATTTTTCCAATTTCCTTATTTATATAAGATGAAGGAAACAAATTTAGAAACGTTACTTTGAAGAACAACATCCAATTTGTAAAATCTAATGTTTGTTTTAAAACCTCTCTCTTGGCAGTGATAAATAATAATGAATTGGTCTCCAGTATACATCTTGTAAATTACACTGGGTATAGTGATTTTAAACCATGAAGGGTAATATCTGGGAAGTCTGGACATTTTGGGCCAAGCTACTCATTCAGATGACTTCCCCAAATCTCTTCCAGTCCAAAACTCTGTGATACTATGTAAAATTAGCTGAAGTCAAAGCCAAGTTTTATAAGCAGTGGTAACCATTTACTGAGTGCTTCCTATATGCCTTGCAGAGTTCTCAGCCCTTAGCTCGTAAAATCCTCACAACAATCCTATATGGTAGTTAATGTTATTCCCAACTTATAAATGAGGAAACCTAAGCTTAGAGATGCTTGCCTAAGTTCACATTTATAGTTAGGGGCAGATATTAGATTCCCAATTGATTGGTTAGTTAGGATTCAATCAGAAAAGGTTATTAAGAGTGATATATATTTGACATCATACAGTTAGATGAACTGACTAGACTGTTTATTTACTGCTGTTGCTTTTGCATTTGGTGCTAGGCTTAAAGAGAGGTCTGACAGAAAAGAAAGATAAACATAAAATAGGGAAGAGCAAAGACAAACTAAATCCATGAGGATAAGGTGGAATCTATGAGGATGAACTGGAACCTGTGTTATCCTCTCACCTCCAAGCCTCAACTTCAATGGTATGTGCAGAAGAACTGGCCTATTTTGCCGCAATGCTCCACGTGAAACTGAGCAGCATTCTCGACTTCCACCTTAATGACGTCATGACTGTGGTCACTCCCTTGGAAACTAAGACCTCTAGACTAACAGAGCGTGGACTGGAAACAAAAATTCCACTAGGATTCAAGAGATGCATTTGCATAGATAGGTAAATCTTATTTCTGGCAGAAACAGCATCATATATTGGTCAGTGATTAGAGCAAATAAAACATCCTGGAGGATATTACTTTTGTCTTCCAAGTTATTTACATCCAGTTGACACTGTATCCCAGTCTTCAAAAGGTCATCCCACTGTTAGCAGGCCAACTACTTTACAGTGCTTGGGAACATAGAAAGACCAGTGAATTCCATGAGTATGAACCCAAGGCTGCACTTAATTTGCTGCAAACTAAATTGTTTTGTCAGCAGCAATGTGTAGAGAAGACAGCATTCTGTGAGTTCACAGATGGTGGCATTGGCAAGAGTACTACAGGAAGTTAAGGCAAATCTAAATCTAGAATAAATGTCTATTCTAGTAATAACAAAGTGCTGGTGCTATCCCTTACCTGATGGAATTGATCCAGTGTAATCAACCTGCCACCAGGTGCCTTGTTAAATCCACCAGGTAGTGGTGCCATACAAGTGTTGTTCTTGCTGTTGATAGGACAGACCCTTAGCAGTGGCTGAAACAAGTCAGCCTTAATGAGTAGAAGTCTATGTTGCTGAGCCCATGCATAACTTCCACCCTTTCTTTTACGCCCACTTTCTTCATAGAGCCCCTTGGACAAGGACAGGGGTGGCTGGAGACAGAAACTGACTGATGTCCATAAGACAGGTCATCTCATACACCTGATCATTGAGATCCTCCTCTGCTTAAATTGCTCTTTGGTGCACATTCAAAGAGGCCCATCTACAAACCTTTTCCCCAGACCTGTCTGTCACTAATTTTCTAATAGGGCTTCTTCAAAGTCCCTAACCATCCAGGTAAACTAATAGATACGGTCAATGAGTCACTATATATCCATACATTTTGCCCTTTCTCTTTTCAAGCAAAATGAACAACCAGGTGCACTTCTTGAAGTTCTGCCTACTGGTAGGTTTTTTTCTTTTTTGCCACTGTCTTTAGGGCCACCCCAGGATGGGGCCATAGGGATGCAGCTGTCTACTTTTGGGCACTGACAGCACATCATGAAGAACTATCTATAAACCAGGCCAAAATAGTTTCCCCTTTAGTCAGCATCTGTGCCTTTGCATGTACAACTTACCTTTGCCTTCAACACCTGCTTCAACCTGATCTCATTTATATCACTTTCCTTTAATAATGGAACACTTCTATGCACATATGAATTTTCTTTTTAAGTGATGGAATCTCATTCTGTTGCCCAGCCCAGGCTGGAGTGCAGTGGTACAATCATAGCTCATTACAACCTTATACTTGTGAACTCAAGTAATCTTCCTGCCCTAGCCTCCCAAGTAGTGAATAGCTAGAACTATAGGCATATGCCACCGTGCCTGGCTAATTTTTTATTTTCAGCTTTTGTAGAGTCGAGGTTTTGCTGTGTTGCCCAGGCTGATCTCGGATTCCTAGCCTCCAGCAACCCTCCAGCCTCAACCTCCCAAAAAGGTGGGGTTATAGGTCTGAGCCACAGTGCGCAGCCACACACACGGCTTTATGAGCCAAATATGTGTGTCTCCATATCCCGTAATCTTAGCTATTGTGCTACATTTCTGTCATAACAAACAGGAACTAATGTATTTAACATAGAAGGAAAGGGCAGATAACCATCATTCTTTTCGACATCATTGTAGATATTGATTGTGTTAACACTTCTAATTACGAATATAAAATAGAATTAATGGAAGAGCTATGACTTAAGCAACTTCTGAGAAAATTACAATGGAGGATGTCTGATTTACACTCTTGGAGATAATGACCTGTGACTAGTAACTAAATACACACGAGAAAAGGTCTCCTAAATTATATATAATTTAAATTCTAAGCATCTTTTAAAGTAAATAAGTGTTTCACAATTTTTTTCTGTTAGTGATGCATTCCCATTGCAAAAGAATAAAGGATTCGGTCTCTTCTTGACTCTTTAATTTTCTTCTCAGGCTTTCTAAAATACAACTTTATACAAATTATGGTAATTCCTCAAAAAACATAACATTTATTCCATCACCAACCTCGAAACATTCTGCATCATATTTTGACACAAGTTGTAAACTATAGCTATCTGATAAACTTGGTTGTCCCTTTGGGAGGTTCTAATATGTTTCAGGCAGATTTGATCCCCGAATTTATATAGAGTAAATAAAAGGAGAGAGAAGCAATTCCTTCCTGAAGTGTGGAAAAAAAGAAAAGAAAAGAAAAAACCAGGTCTCAGGAAACAGAGTGCAAAGATGACACTGGAAAAGCATGGCTGTGATGTCAATATTGCTACTTCACCCACCATGGACCAGAGAAAGGCTCTCTCTAAGTGGAAAAGTTGTGCATCTATGAATTAAGAGGCACTAGGCTCATCAACATTATACACATACGAATAACAAGAAGTAATTTTCTTCTAAAAAGTTATAGTATTGCATTTACAAAGATTAAAATATTAAAAATGGAGTCAGCTATCCCTTGAATTTTCCTTCTAGTCTTCTGGATGATTTTTACTCTCTGGCTTCACAATGGTGGCTGTGACCTGTGCATCTCAGCTCTAGTCTCTAAGCTTCTGACATGCGAAATTTCTCTAGGTTTTTTTTTTTTTTTTCCTGTATGATTGTCCTCCTCTGGCTACTAGTTGACATAAATGAGAAATGAAGTTAAAAATGCAGTCACTGTCAAGGGTATTAAAAAAAAAAAGGAAGTGGTAACAAGGATAATCCAAGAACTGCAGTTACTGTCAAATGCAAGGATAATCAAAGAATTGCAGTTAAGCCAGAGCATTAATGCTTAGCTTTGGAATGGATCATCAAATTTAGATAGCCTTCTTGCTGAACTCTAACAAATACTAAAATGAGTCTGTGCCCTGGGGATCTCCACCAACTTAGAATTCCGATAGGCTAGCCTGCATTTAACATTTTTCTTCAGCTGAGGTACAAAGTGGACAATCCACATAAATTAATGGAAAATCAATTGTATATGTTGAGTGTTGAGAAATGCCAGTGGGATGAGGAAAGGGAAGAAGAGATGAAGCAAGGAGGCACATTTCACATGTAGCCAGGCCTACAGGGCCTCCAATCAAATTCGTAATTCTATCTCCCACACTTTAGACGATGCTTACAATAGTCATGGGTCACCACACGAAATCATCTATTCCCATGGCAAATAGCATTTGAAAATGAAGCTCCGTGCAATTAAGGTTTGTTGGGAATTTTTTCTCTTTTCACATATGGCAATATTTATCTTCAAAGTCCTTCTCTTTGGCTCACAGGCTCCTTTATAAAGCAGCTGGTCTTGTGTGGCCTAATTGTGAGATGATTTGTTGTGTGATTCAGTAGCATTGTTTATTTGTACAGTGGTTCGCTGGAATTTATAAACTGCATAATATTGTTCTAGACTGTTTTCCTTTTACTAAGAAGCCACATTTTCTCCAGCATTCATGACTGAGATTATAATTAGGTGGAGCACTTGAGATATTTTCATCCCAACTTCCTCTGTTAATTAATGACATTAAACAAGAAACTTGCAATTAAATAGAAAGATGTAAGCAGAACATGGAAAGAGGACAAGAGTGACGAATCAAGTTGAACTCAATCTTTGTTTTGCATATGAGAGCTTGTAACAAATGCTCACATGTAACTAATACAAGCTGTAAGTTATTTCTAATTAGTCCTAGCTGTTCTCAGCAAAACCTAATCAAATCATGGAGTATTTTAGAAAAGATCTCTTTTGCTATTCTTGGTCTGTCCCTGAGAAACCCTCAGCAAATGGTCTCAGTTACTTGTCACACGTTCTTCAATGATGAAATGTCTCTGGTGCTGCCAGGCCTATAAAAAGTTCTAAAAGCAATTTGACCTTCCCATTTCATTTCCTTTATTAAAAAGAAGCTGCATGTGGGCATTTTGATGTTTTTCCGATAGAATACTTCCAAATCAAGTATGAATGGAATTTCCAAAGTACTTCAGAGATTAAAAAACAAAGTGATCATTTCAGGATCTGGGATGAGAGTTGAAATCATTAAGATTTGTTGACGCTCAAAGAATGGCTTGGGGCAAAATAGGGATGTCACAAGGGAACAGCCAGTTAGCTATTGGTCAAGCAGTTTTCGACATGGCATTGCTTTGGTGAATGAATCACAAGCCAGGATCTGGCCCTCGGACTTCGCAGCCCAGCAAACGGACCTTATCAATAATCCCAGACATGGTCAGAAACTTGTGGAGCCACTCACACACTAGTGCACAAGAGATTAATGTATAAACCAAAAGATCAATTTACTAATTTATTATGGGAGATATCTCTGTCCAGAGTCTTGAATTGTTGCCCCTCCTAGCTAAGGCATCCCTTTGCACATGCTGAAGGAAATGTTCCCATCTTCCCAGCTGGGAAACTGGGTTATTACTCTGAATGTTGTTTGGTTGGCATGGAACTGAAACAAATGGAAGGGAAATGTCTCAAGGATCATGTCATCTGAGTGAAGATAGGGTTCAATAAAATTTCCATCATCTCACAGGGAACAATCCACTACACATGTGTCCCCCAAATTCAGTGATTTCAGTCTTCCAAGACCGAAGGTAAATTATTAATTCTGTTATTCCTTTCTTCCTGTGCTGCATGTCTTTATTTAAAAGTTTTAGATTATTGTTAATTAACATCCAATGAATATTTCTATAGACCCCAGAAGACATGCTATCCATTCCTGTTATACGCTTATTTAATTCTTTAAATTTCTAAGAGCAAACATTTTACCCCATGTCTAAGTTTCTTGGGAAAGTCTTGCCATCACCCCAATGTATGATCTTTAAACTTTAAGATTCAACCACTCGCTGAAGATGTATCATTTACCTGAAATGTATTGAGTATACACTAAGTGCAGAGCACTGGGTTGGGTGTAGTTATAGGCATAAAAAGTAAGAGGAGATAAGCCCTGCTGTCAGGAAACCTCAGATTCATTTAGAGAGGTGAACTACACACACACACACATCCAAAAAATATATATATATAATATAGTGCAGTACATCACTTAGTGACAACTATGTAGTAGAGTTCAAAGGAAGGAATAACTAGAATTGTTCAGAGAAAGTTTTTGTTTTGTTTTGGGACAGGAGCTCTCTGTCATCCAGGATGGAGTGCAGTGGTGCAATCATTGCTCACAGCAGTCTCAATTCCCCAGGCTCAAGTGACCCTCCCACTTCAGCCTCCTGCATAGCTGGGACTACAGGCATGTGCTGCCACACATGGCTAATTTTTTTTTTAATGTAGAGACAAGGTTTCACGATGTTGCCAAGATGATTTTGAACTCCTGGGCTCAAGTAATCAATCCACCCGCCTTGGCCTCCCAAAGTGCTGGATGACAGGCATGAACCACTGTTCCCCACCACAAAAAAAAAGTGTAATGGAAAAAGTGGGATTTAGGAGAAAAACTGGATAAATTCCTTCTTAGATTAGGCAAGATTTCTCAATCTAGGCACTATGGATATGTGAATCAGAGAATTCCTCGTCGTGGGGGCCCTTCTCATATGTTCTAGGATATCTAGCAACATCCCTGGCCTCTACCCACCATGCCAATAGCACCTTCCCCTTAAGTTTTGACAATCAAAACATCTCCAGAAATTATCAAATATCTCCTGAGGGGCGAAATCACCCCAGGTGAGAACTGTAAGGTTAAGGTGACCAGTCATGTAAGTGAATTATTCAACTGACCCTTAAAGATGAATGAACAGTGCTCAGGGGATAAGTTAGGGCTAAAGATTCAGAGTGGTGAGTTGGCAACACAAGGATGTGAATAAATAATTCCAGGGAGTGGGCAAGAGGAGAATCTAAGAGAAGAGGTGGGCCTGGGACTGGATATAGCATAATTGTGGTTATGACATTTATGTTTTGCACAAACACTAATGTTTTATAAGTGCTAAAAAGGCTCCCACCTTTATTCTAAATTGGTGACATTTAGAAACAGATTTTTCTTTGAAAATACTACAAATAAAGGGGAGGGGTGGGAACATACAACTAATTATCTCAGGAGACAACTAAAATAATATTTCAGGGCCAGATATGGTGGCTCACACCTGTAATCCTAGCACTTTGGGAGGTCAAGGAGGGCCGATCACTTGAGGTCAGGAGTTCAAGATCAGCTTGGACAACATGATGAAACCCCATCTCTACTAAAATACAAAAATTAGCTGGGTATGGTGGCTCACTCCTGTAATTCCAGCTACTAGAGAGGCTGAAGTAGGAGAATTGCTTGAACCCAGGAGGTGACGGTTTCAGTGAGCTGAGATGGCACCATTGCACTCCAGCCTGGAGGATAGAGCAAGACTTCCTCTAAAAAAAATAAATAAATAAGATAATAATAACAGT
The DNA here is from genome assembly GCA_963573385.1 of Cacajao melanocephalus. Taxonomy (NCBI): domain Eukaryota; kingdom Metazoa; phylum Chordata; class Mammalia; order Primates; family Pitheciidae; genus Cacajao; species Cacajao melanocephalus. The sequence continues at coordinate 36,564 of CAUYLG010035397.1, forward strand.
AATCTGTCCTATAAGAAAAAAATGGGATTATAGGAATACCACCAACAAAAATTTGCAAAAGGAGCAGAGAGTTTCCTCCTTACTACATATAATGTTACTTGAGAACTTGAAATCTAAACTGACTGCCTGAAATATTACAAAGCACATTTCAAAATAACAATCCTTATAAGCAATGTCATTCACAACTATCATCCAAACCCTTTCAGGGTGGTTTTTTTTCCCCCCATTAGGGCTGCACATGAGCAAAATCCCAATCATCATCAATAGCCATTCGGTTTTCCCAAAATGCCTGATTAAACAAGCCAGCTTGAGAGAAGTAATTGTTATCTGTGGGCTGTCTGTGTCTTTGCTGGTGACCCTAGAAAGGGGACCAAGGAGAGGGCTGCTGGCAAAGGGATGCCTGATACCACAGCAGGCCTGTGTATAGTCTGTGAAGGGAAGTCATCAGCAGGCTCATTGTATCCCAAATACATTTTGTAATAATTCTAGCAGGAAGTGAGAAGGTTCAGTGAGTCATGGAGAAATACATCCTTTAAAAAAAATCTAATTGACCTTTCCAACTTGTCCAGATGTACACTGTTTTTAAATTTTGCTTGTTTTTAACTCACCATACAAATAGGTACTGCGAGGATACCCGGTTAAGTGTTGATCCCAGGAGATTCTTTTGCCTACAGGGTGGTGCCCAGAAGCCTAAAGGGGCACAGAGGAGAACAACGAATTCAGAGAGGAAATTAGGCTGTATCTGAAACCTTTACCAGCCTTGCGGAGTTAGTTTTAATTCTTTTTATTTTGCTCTTTGCCTGGCCTCCAGCGTGTCGGGAGAAGAGGTGCAGAAACAACGCTGATTCAGAAAGTCTGGTTGCCAGACATTCTGCTGGAAACAGAAATCCGAAAGGGATTCTGACCTGTGTTGAGGGGGCAAGCTGGACATGGCTGAGACCTGTTATCCTTGCATGCAGAGGAAAGAATCAGAATCCCCTGAGTCAAAAAAATCACAGTGCAAAGCAGCCTTAAAAAAGGAAAAAAAAGTGCTCACTTTCCTTGGATTTCCAGAGTTTTGGGTTAGAATCCAATGGGAAATGCCACAGTGGGGAAAATATTCTCAGACAATTTCTTAGCCCGCAATCCCGCCCCAGATAAAACCTTTTCTATGCAGTGATTCTCTCAAGCCTTAGAATAATGTTTAGGGTAAATTTTACTTTGTCCAGATGCTTTTATCAATTTTTCACCATTTATTCCCTTTCTTTCCCAACCATTACCACTTATTTCCTTTAAAAAAAAGAAGAAACTGCTCACATGATGGCACACACTTGAATAGCTCTAAGACCTATTCTTAGACCGATATATAAGGAATTTACTCACCACTCCCTTCAGGATTAAAGAGCATTAACCTTTGGAATACAGTCTTTTTGTGCATGTCAGGGTATTTTTAAGAATGGGAAAACCCAGGATACAGATAAACAACAATGGTTCCAAAGGAGAGTTATTTTTAGACCTGACATTCCCAAGTATATAAAGCTACAGACACCAAAATGGTTCTCATTCATGTACCCCTCCTGTCACTTTTACAAATCACTTTCCAACCACCCACTTGGTCTGATGTGTTTGTGCATGCGCACAAACATGCACACGCATACGCACATACACCTCAGACCTCTGCATAAAATCCCATCATCACAATCTCTAGTTTTTATCATAACCCAAACCATGCTGAAGAGTAGAATTCTAACAGTTTCCCCCAGATTAAATACCATTCTTGATAAGGCTTCCGCCTAAAACTTTTGTAAAACTGCCAGGATGGTTGAAAGATTTTCTATACACATTTAAATGTTGGATGTTTCTCCAAACCAGTCCTGAACTCTTGAGGGCGACATGGGAAAATGCTGGCCATGTTATCCTTCCTGCTCTTACTACCAACAGCCAGTCTTTGAAAAAATGGGCAAAGACTCCATTGAAAAGAATATAAAAAGCTCACTTATGTGATATTGCATATAAAATCTGCAATGGAAGAGAAAGTAATAACACCTGAAAGTTTAATTCACTTATGCTGATCTTGAGCACTCTGTTGAGGTTCCACGTGGGACATGCAAAATTACGTTTATTCCCCAAATGTGAATCTGAATCTATCTAAAATATGGAGTACACTTTAGTGGATCTCTTGCTTTCCACTTACTCAGGGCATATTTTGTCCTCTGAAGAACTAATAGAGTCTGAGGATAATGTGAACTGTTAGCCACACATATGGCTGAATTGTTCTAGCACCCAGAGGGAATCACTTTCTCTGGATGGTTTTACCAAAATTGTCTAAGCATGTTTATGTTCCAGAAGCAGAAATATCATTGTGTTAACAATTTTAAAGACCTTGATCAATTGATTCACTACCTGGGATTTCTTTCCAAATAATCCAGTGGAGGAAAGGGGAAAGTGAAGAATAAGGTAAATCAAGCAGTTATAGACGAATAAAGGATACATGAGGCTCCTGTACTCTTCTTGCTACTTTTGTGTATGTTTGAAATTTTCCATGATAATAAACTTTTTAAATGTCCATGTAGTCATTCATTTATGTGACTTTCAAGAAAGCACATTTTCCCAGGTTAATTCACATAATTAAAGCATACATATAGCTAGCAATCTAGTTTGGGGGCTTCATGGAGCAGTGTAAGCAGTAAGACACCCAGAGACCCAAATCCCGGCTTCACCACTTCCTAACAGAGGAAGGATCTGAGGCAAAATTATGTACACTCTCTGAACATGGTGATTTTATATGTAATCTGATGACAGTAATAATATCTACTTTATTGTTATTGAGAAGGGTTAAAAAGTTAATAGAACTAAAAGGGTCCTGATGCAATTGGTAATGAATAAATATGAGGTGTATTTTCCATCAAAATCATTGTTGGAATGGTAAAAGCCAGAATTATTTCAAACTAAAACACACACACACACACACACACACAAAACAGAGTAAGTGCTTATTTAGGCATGAATCTGACCTTTATATGGTAAGCACCTTTTGTGTGTTTTGAACTGTGCCAGGCACAACATGGAATAATATATAATAATTGTTTTAGGGGATCCCATAGCCTAATGGTGGACAGACAAACAAATTTATACAACCAGTGAAGAAGAGCCAAAACAGGGGTATGGATGTAGAACTCCTGCAGTCCTAGAGAGGACACTGTGAGACCAGCCCAGAAGGGGTCACTGAGTGGTTAATCAGGCACTCAATTAGGGTATCCTACTGACCACTAAGCCCTGCTCCACAGCCTCCCAGGGAATCCATCCAAGCCCCCGGCCAATCCTTTGCCTCCCCTGGCCATATCCTAGGTAACCAACAGACAGCCACGGAAACGGAGCATACACAGTGGAAGGAAACCAGAACAAATAACCTCTGGCATTTCCACTCATTTCAAGACAGTACATCTGAATTGTTAATAAACAGAGAACAGAACTGTTGGAAGGAGCACAGCAGATTGGAGGGTCTAACTAGAGGGGCTTGGGTGGAGATGTAGGACAGAGGGGCATATAACAGGAACACTTGAAAGGTTGTTTATTGCCAGTACAGGGGTCAGATGCAGAGCCCCTTGGGCATCAGATGGCTGTCTCTTGCAGGCTTTGCCTTCAGGCAGGGGACAAAGAAGATGTGAAAACCGAGAAAGAGAAATAGCTGGCAGGGAGGACAGTGTGCAGAGAACGGCAATGCTCCAAATAACTTGCCCCTCCTATTTTCTATTGGCACTATAAATACCATTCTAAAATGTTACCGTAACTTAAGGAGTCTCTTTTAGGAAGCATTTGGTAGTGAGTCATCCCACAACTATGTATAAAGCTGAACACCCTGCTGTGACTCTGTGAAACTCCTCAACTGGCTTTTACTGGGTCTGTTTTGGAATCCCAACTCTGTGGCAAGGAAGGACATGTGCAATTTGCAGACAAGGTCACCTTTGCTGTCATGATCTCGCACACGGCACTTAAAACTGTCTTGCCCAGGGGACTTCCAGGAGATGAGGGGGGAGAGTCAGAAACCTGGACGACACAGATCCACTTTCAGAAGAGGAAGGCAGGGGCTTAAATTTAATGAATAAACTTTTCAGAACATGACACTTTTCAGATGACAGGCTACAGACAAAAGAGAAATAGACCCAGGGTGCAAGACAATGGACTTGAGACAATTAAATCTTATCCCAATATCCTAGATGCACTTTTGCCTGGTGTCTTTGCTGCTGCAGCGGCCAAGCCGCCATTTTGGCCACCTGCCTAAGTAAGCTCCACGCACTTCCCTTTCAAGCCTCATCCCCTCCGCCCCGTGGCTCTTTGGAAAGTCAGCAAGAACAATCAAGGGCCCGCACTGTGCTGACACAATGCTAGCAAAATTGTCACATTACCTTACACAGAGAGGGCCTTTCAGTTTATGTGGAATCCTTACCAAACCCTATGACATAGGCAGTGCTTATTAGCTTTGGGTTATTGATGTGGTTTCATGATTCTATCTTTTGAATAAAATTTATTTGTCAGTATAATATTGTGTGTTTAGCATGTGAAGATAATAAAGCAAAAAATAATAGCCCAAAGAGATAAGAACTAGTCTTGCATCACACAGAGATAAGAACAAATGAGACTTTTGGTCCATTTCTCTGCTGCATTACATAGTAGGTCAGCACATAGGCTCTGGAGCTCATTGCTTACTCTGTATTCTTAGCTCCTCCTTTTGTTTTTTTTGTTTTTGTTTTAGAGACAGAGTCTCACTCTGTCTGACTCCCTGGTTCAAGTGATTCTCCTGCCTCAGCCTCCTGAGTAGCTGGGATTATAGGCACGTGCCACCATGCCCAGCTGATTTTTGTATTTTCAGTAGAGATGGATTTCACCATGTTGGCCAGGATAGTCTCCATCTCCTGACCTCTCCATCTGCCCGCCTCAGACTCCCAAAGAGCTAAGGCCAGAGGTGAGTCACCACACCTGGCCTTAGCTCCTCCTTTTAAGACCTGTATGACTTTGGTCCATCTACTTCTCTGGTTATCTCACATTACTCACCAGAAAAATGGGGACTGTAATAGACGCTATCTCATAGGGTTGTTGTAAAGACTACATGTATTAATAAATGCAAAGCACTTAATAACAGTGCCTGAAAAAATAAGCAGTATGGAAGTTTGCTCTTCTCAAGGTTCTGCTATTCTCTGCATGCACTTTTGTATCCTGCTTGCCACTTCAAATCGAACTAGATATATTTTATATGATATTAGCAACACTTCATAAACAAAATTTTGTAACATTTCTGCTTCTTAATGATAAAATAGTAAATGTTTGCATAGGAAATTTAGAAAGTATAGAAAAGCACAAAAAAGAGAATGACAGTGTCACCAGATCTTACTGACTTTAGGTAACAACTACTAAATTCTATGTGTCTCAGTATTTTTGTATGTAGAAATTTTGGCAAAATTTAAACCAACGATTGTGAACATTTTATATTTTACTAAATATTCTTCTTTAGCGTTTTATTAGCTTGATTGAGGCATATAATTTACATACTATAACATTCACTCAATCATAAGTGTACAGTTTGACAAGTTTTAACATATACATTCTGCTGTGCAACCATCACAGAAACACAGCTTGAAAACACTTCCATCTCTCTAATACAATGTGATTTTGACTACTATATAATATTACCCTATAGGGTTATACTGTGTTATATACATCACATAAGTAATTTATCTAACTAAATCCACATTGTTGGGCCTCTGGATTATTTTAATTTTCTGTAATTATAATGAATACTGTAATGAGTATCTTTGTGCCTGGAGCTATTGTGATTACTTTATTAAGATAATTTACCACAAACAGCGTTACTGGATGTGTGTAAATATGTACAACCATCTTTTTCTATATTTAATTTTTGTGGTTATATAATAGGTGTATATATTTATGGGGTAGGGGTACATGAGATGTTTTAATACAGGTATGCAATGTGAAATAAGTACTTTATGGAGAATGGGGTATCCATCCTCTCTAGTATTTATCCTTTGAGTTGTGAATAATCCAATCTATTCTTTATTTCAAAATATACAATTAAGTTATAATTACCCTCTTGTACTATCAAACAGTACTTCTTATTCATTCTAACTACGTTTTTTGTACCCATTAACCATCCCCCACCTCCCCTTCACCCTCCCACTATCCTTCTCAGCCTTTGGTAACCGTATTTCTACTCTTTATGTCCATGAGTTGAGTTGTTTTGATTTTTAGATCCCACATACAAGTGAAAACATCCAATGTTTGTCTTTCTGTGCCTTATTTTTCTTGACATAATGATCTTCAGTTCCATTCATATTGTTGCAGATGACTGAATTTCACTCTTTCTATGGCTGAATAGTACTCCATTGTGTATATGTACCACATTTTCTTTATCAGTTCATCTGTTGATGGATACTTAGGTTGCTTCCAAACCCTAGCTATTGTAAACAGTGCTGCAGTAAACATAGGAGTGCAGCTATCTCTATGATATACTGATTTCCTTTTTTGGGGGTATATACCCAGTAGTGTGATTGCTAGATCATATGGGAGCTGAATTTTTCACATTTTTAGGAACCTCCAAACTGTTTTCCATAGTGATTGTCCTAATTTTCATTCCCCCCAACATTGTACAAGGGTTCTCTTTTCTCCACATCCTCGCCAGCATTTGTCACTGTCTGTCTTTTAGATATAAGCCATTTTAACTGGGACGATGTGTCTCATTGTAGTTTTGATTTGCATTTCTCTGACGATCAATGACGTTGAGCACCTTTTCACATGTTTGTTTCCCATTTGTATGTCTTCTTTTTGAGAAATATCTATTCAAATATTTTGCCTAATTTTTGATTGGATGATTAGATGTTTTTCTATAGAGTTGTTTGAGATCCTTTTATATTCTGGTTATTAATCCCTTGTCAGAGGGGTTTATAAAAATCTTGATAGTCAAAATTGGTTCCAAAAGAGTTATGAATTAACTTCATTGCAGAAAGATGTTCATTTCACACATCTTCACCAGTATTGAGTGTTAACAATTATTTCTATTTCTTAATAGTGGAAACAGAAACTTTAGTTATGTGCTGTCTAGTACCGTAGCCACTAGCCACAAGTGGCTACAAAGCACATAAAGTGTGGCTTATTCAAATCGAGATGTATGGTAAGTGTAAAATACACACTAGATCCTGAAGACTTTTGATTAAAAAATAATAATATAAAATGTATTATTAATAAAGTTATATATTAATTACACGTTGGAATCATAACATTTTGGCTGTACTATGTTAAAATATTTCGTTAAAAATAATTTTACTTGCTTCTTTTTACATTTTTAATATAAATTGGTCTTAGTTCATTTTCCATTGCTATATCTGAATACCACAGACTGAGTAATTTATAGTGAAAAAAAAATTATTTCTTACAGTTCTGGAGGCTGAGAAGTCTAAGATCAAGGTGCTAGCATCTGGTGAGGGCTTTCTTGCTGCACTGTAAAATGGCAGAAGGCATCACATGGTGTGCAGGCAAAAGCATGCCAGTTCAGGTCTCACTTCCTCGTCTTAAAAAGCTACCAGTCCCATCATGGAACACCACTCTGTGACTCTATCTAATTCAAATTAGCTCCCAAAGGGTCCACCTCTAAATGCCATCCATAAACAAATTTGTGAATTAAGTTTCCAACACATGAAATCTGGAGGACACATTCAAACCACAGCAGGATTCTAGAATATTTAAACTATACATGTAGTTTTCATTCTACTTCTAGTGGAGAGTACTTTCTCTGAGCCTAAATGGTGTAGGCATTTATGTATCTGGTGAGCAGAAAAACTGAAACCAGACTAATAATGTCTTACAGCTTTGAGTCCAGAAATTTCCTACTATATCACTGGAAGAAAGTTATAGCGCTTTCTTTGTATAAAAGCTACTATTTATTGAGATGCTTTTCTACCAAGTGCCAGGAACTGTCTTAACTATTTTATAGCCACAATCTGTAATTATTAAAGATATGTTCTCTTGGGCTGGGCGTGGTGGCTTAGCCTGTAATCCCAGCACTTTGGGAGGCTGAGGTGGGTGGATCACCTGAGGTCGGAAGTTTGAGACCAGCCTGACCAACATGGAGAAACCCTGTCTCTACTAAAAATACAAAAATTTAGCCAGGTATGGTGGCACATGCCTGTAATCCCAGCTGCTTGGGAGTCTGAGGCAGGAAAATTGCTTGAACCCCGGTGGCAGAGGTTGTGGTGAGCTGAGAGCCCACCATTGCACTCCAGCCTGGGCAACAAGGGTGAAACTCCACCTAAAAAAAAAAAGGTATGTTCTCTTTTCCTTGTTTTACAGCTGAAGAAAAAAGAAGTTCAGTGTTGCCTTGCTACATAAAGAAACTATCTCACGGCCCTCAAATTGCTGATTTCTATGATTGTGTTACTCACTGACTAAGATCTCAAGAAAAGAAAAAAAACTTAGATTATGAAGACAGGAAATACAGATAAAATACAAGAAAAACATACAAATAAGTAAAAATGAAGCAAAACGCTATTAATGAAGAACATACTAATTTAGAAAACTCTATTAATAAGAACACACTAATTTAGATTATTCATATGGAGACTGAGCTTGGCACTGTCTTCATTTTCATCAATGTTAATTTTTCCTTTTATTGGTATTAGCCATGCCTTGCCCATCTCCAGAAAAAATGAGTCACAGCAAAAAGAGAGGTAACAGAATGGGGAATAAGTAATAGAAAGCAGAGGCGGAAGAAGGAGAAAATTCTACCTGGCAACCTAGGCTAAGGAAACGCCTGTGGTAAGCTATAAAATTTAGCTCTGAGCTCACTGGCAGCCAAGATAAAAACAGATAATCTATGCATTGTATTCTTATAATTTCATTAAAGAAAGTCTCCTACGACATCAGGAAAGATTTATATTTTATTAACAGTTGACTGTAAGAGAAATTATTATGTGGTCTTTCATGTGTGGGACCATAAGGAACATAGTAGAGGTTATATTTTAAGTTTTTATCCAAAACAGAGATGTTTCTCTGGCACCCATTTCTCATGTTCTCTCAATGCTGTCCAAGTACATAATGATTTGCTTTTAAAATTGAATAATATTTGTAAAAACAAACTTAAATCACCCCACATACAACAGATCATTCTTGATTTAATAATCTGTTGTTGCTTTATCATAAGTCTACATGGGTTTTTTGTTTTATATTTTAGATTTCTGTGGATAGTCTATGTGGTTTAATGCAGTATTTTATTTTGCTGCTATATATATAATTACAATGTATACCATTTCCTTTTTGGGTTTTGTTTTTTCAGGTGGAGTCTTGCTCTGTCCCACAGGCTGGAGTGCATTGGCATGATCTCAGCTCAGTGCAACCTCCGCCTCCCAGGTTCAAGCAATTCTCCTGCGTCAGCCTCCCAAGTAACTGGGACTACAGGTGTGCACCACCATGCCCACCTAATTTTTCTATGTTTAATAGAGACGGGATTTTACCATTTTGGCCAGGCTGGTCTCAAACTCCTGACCTCAAGTGATCCATCTGCCTCGGCCTCCCAAAGTGCTGAGATTACAGGCATGAGCCACTGCATCCTCCCTAACAATGTGTACTGTCTCTTGATAGAGAGAATGTATAAATTCATTCTGCTTAAGGAGAGAACATGAATGTTTAAAATAGTGTCTTGACACTATGTTGACTATGGTATCAGAAGAATATTTTTTAAACAAAGCTTGCAAATTGAATAGGAAAGACAAAGATCACACTGAACTTATTAAACATATGTGAGAATAATTTAAAACTCTACTAAAGCAGTTTTCATACCCAAACTGACAATTAAAAATAGTTCTTCTGTCTCTTATCTACATCATTTGTGTGATTTCCCAAAGGCTCTATTATATAACTCTTTATTCTAGAGTCACTGCACACTGAATACTTGAAAACATTAACATTGCATTCTTAAATGATAGCTTGCATTTAGACTTTCTATTAATTCAAATGTTTCAATGAATACATCCTATAATTATACTTGCAAAGATACTCAAGGGATAAAAATAGGTCAGTAATCAGAGGATCAGGCCCCTAGAACTATGGAAATTTCCACAGCCATCCATGGAATAGACTTCCTTTTTGAGCTCCTGGTTGATTTTTCCAAAGATCATAGGAACCTCGAAATAGCATTTTGTTTGAGAGAGAGACTTAGACTTTGTGTGAGAGACTTAGGTAAAAGTTAATGGTATTTGTAATCAGAAAATGATGCTGCAGCTTCCCCAGAAGGGATTTTTGGTTCACTACGTAATTTGTTCACATAGTGTATCTGATGCTAAGTAGATTGTTGTGGAAGTAGGAGCAGAGAGATTCTTTCCATGCACCTCTGTTGCACTTCATAGTGTAAGGGCTGCTTTCAGGCTCACTGTGATGGCACTGGAGGTGACTTGAAGTTTTAAACTATATTTGTGAGAAATAGTCCCTGAGTTTTGCAAGTTCAACCTCAGGTGGTCCATGTTCAAGTATTGTACCACTATGATCAACCACATTTAGCCACGCTACACAGCATCCAACACACCATTTCCCACCTAGACTTATAGAGGTTTTAGGCAGAAGACATGGTAAGACAGTAGAAGACAAGACAAATGGAGGAAGAAACTTCTGTTTGAAGGCTTCATGCACAACTGCAATTGGTTCCCTTCATTGGTAAAGTTTTCCTTTGTTGCTTTTCTTTCTGGTCTCTTGAGGACTTGACCAATAACTCATGGAATGTATCAGCTCTAATTGCCTGTGTGGATTGGCACAAGTCATGCCCCAAAATTGGAATGTTGTCACATATAACATAGTCCTGCAGGGGGATAAATGTGGCCTGGAAAATGTTTTATCGAAACATTCCTTAAAAGCAATTGTGTTTTGCCATGGTAAGAGGCAGACAACCTTTAAGAACCAACTGAGTGAATTCCCAGGATGCCTAAGTTTCAACAGGTATCAGGACACTGCTTCCTCCCCCTTCCCTTAAAAATGCAGATGGCCTCCTCCCTTCAAGGACTTCAGACAATGGCCAATTGCCCTCTGGGGTACTCTGGCACAGTTGTAGCCGGGGCAGCTTTCCAAAAGAAGTGGGTAATTGGTGAGTGGTGAGGACGGATGAGGGATCTATGATCCTGGGCTGGCTTTGGTGAGTGCCTCCTAAGTGATGAGCAACTTACGCAAGTGTTGCTGATGGCCAAGTAATAGCTGTCAAGCAAGCCTCATTGGAATGGGTTTGAAGAAAGCATAGAAGCTATCTGTAGGGGGAGATTTGCCACTAAGAAAGATGCCATGAGGTAAGCATATAATATGACTAGGGAGGAGAAGAATGGACATGGACATCTGTGGAGCACCTACTGTGTGCTAGGCACTATGACTTGACATTTTCACACATTTTATCACAGGACTCCACAGGTCAAGTACTTAACATTCTCATTGCAACGTCTGTTTTCTTTAAAAATAAATTGTGGCAATCTGGTTCCTGGAAACCAATTAAGTAGTAAACACTGGGCTACGCAGACAAATCAGTTCTTTGCTTATTCATTCTCCTTTCCTCTGCACCAGGCAGACAGGTGCTGGGAGGAAAACAGATGCTTGAAGCAAACACTGCAACATAGTAGGGAAAACATTCATTTCAAATGTAGTAAGCTCAGATAATGTTCCGCTAATCTCAGAAACATTCCTCATTAAAGGTGCATATGCAGATACCAAAACAGTTGTTGACATAAAATAATTATTATTTTGGCTACCTAAAACTAATCAACTCGTTGATTTAATTTTTGGAAAAAATATCGAAGAATTGAATTGCTCTTTTTATCTGGAGAGATTGAGTTGGCTGGGGACTACTATAAAGCCAAAACTATCAGTTGGGGAAGGACAATCAAAAGCTGCCACCAGGGAAGGGCTCTCTATAAGAAAAATTTTTGGAGAGAGATCCAAGATGGCTGACTACTAGCAGCTCAGGATTGTAGCTCCCAGAGAAAGCGCACAGAACGAGAGGACGCCACACTTACAGATTAATTTTCGTTGCCCATGGACCAGGAGATTCCCAGCAGAGGAGCCCCACGGGTCGCCAGTGCGAGTCTTGTGACTGGCGTGGCGGTTTTACCAGCGCCTCGATGCGGCGGTTCTTGGTGCAGAGTAAACGGGACTGGCTCCCCTTTTGGTTGATGTTTGCAGCTCCGGGAAGGCAGACTCGCCTATTTACCTGATTGAAAAAGGATTCAAGAGGGAAGCCAGACCGGAGATTCCCAGGCAGAAAAGCACCGCGAATCTTAATGCCGCTGTTTTAGTCGGCGCAGTGGGTTGCTCAGATTTTGGACCTGGGAATCAACAAGTTGGATGTCCACTCAGAGACCTAATTTGAAAGTTGGCAATTACAAACGACAAATGGATAAACTCACAATGATGGGAAGAAACCAGCGTAAAAAAGCTGAGAATACTCAAAATCAGAGTGCCTCTCCTTCTGTAGGGGATCATACCTCCTTATCAACAAGGGAACAAGGCCTGATGGAGAACGAGTGCGATCCATTAACAGAATCAGGCTTCAGAAGGTGGATAATGAGAAACTTTTCTGAGCTAAAAGAACATGTTTTAGCCCAAAGCAAAGAAATTAAGAACCTTAAAAAAAGGTGTGACGAAATGCTCACGAGAATAGATAATTTAGAGAGGAGTATAAGTAAATTAATGGAACTGAAGAACAATACAAGAACTTCGTGAAGTATGCACAGGTTTTAACCGTCGAATTGATCAAGCAGAAGGAAGGATATTAGAGCTTGAAGACCAACTTAATGAAATGAAACGAGAAGACAAGATTTGAGAAGAAAGAGTAAAAAGGAATGAGCAAAGTCTCCAAGAAATATGGGACTATGTGAAAAGACCTAATTTACGACTGATACGTATACCTGAATGTCATGAAGAGAATGAATCCAAGTTGGAAAATATTCTTCAGGATATTATCCAGGAAAATTTTCCTAACCTAGTGAGCCAGGACAATACTCAACTCCAGGTAATCCGGAGAACACCACAAAGATATTTCTCAAGTAGAGCAACTCCTAGACACATAATTGCTAGATTCACTAGGGTTGAAATAAAGGAGAAAATTCTAAGGGCAGCTAGAGAGAAAGGTCAGGTTACCCATCAAGGGAAGCCTATCAGACTCACAGCAGATCTCTCAGCAGAAACCCTGCCAACTAGAAGAGAGTGGGGGTCAATATTCAATATTCTCAAAGAAAAGAATTTTCAACCCAGAATCTCATATCCTGCCAAACTAAGCTTCATAAGTGAAGGAAAAATAAAATTTTTTGCGAACAAGCAAGCACTCGGAGATTTCATCACCACCAGGCCTGCTTTA